>JBBMKD010000067.1:3645113-3710056 GCA_037834095.1 Argya squamiceps | reverse complement strand
AGAATGTAAACAAAGTTACAGTTACAAAAACACTTCTCTTGTTTACAGAAAATTCCCTGGGAAAAGAATTTCAGAAACCCAAAACATTTCAGGCATGAAATCAGGGCTACAGTGGTGCTCCCAGGAGAAGGGATCTGCTGCACTGGAAGGTTGTGTCCTGTATCATGTGGGCTGAGCTTGGAGGCTGGAGCAGGATTTTCCACCCCAAGGATCCCAGGGGAATGGAGCATCTGCACAGAAAGAGGCTGCCAAGGCTGGAGGAGCTGCCACCAGCACACAGGCACATGCTGGGCTTGGTTACAAACCAAACCTTGCAGCCCAAGAGGTGTCCCTGGGAAGTGATGGAGGAACCTGAGTGCCTGGGCAAGGACTGGAGATCTCCAGTGACTGGAGATCACTTCAGATGATTTGCTTTAAGGCATTTACATCATTGTGTAGCAAAAGCTGATAGGCCAAGAAATGCTTCTAATGTATTGTAATTAGGAAATAGTTTGGCTTCTGATTGTGATGGCATGAATTGTAACATCTGTATTGTGCCACCCTTCACATGAGACTGAAAATAGAATTAAAAGTTTTTAAAATGCCTCTCAATTGCCCCATCGCTGGGTCAGAAAAAGGGATAATCCAACAATGGAGGAATCTGAGTGCCTGGACAAGGACTGGAGATCTCCACCTGTGGGGAAAAGCAGCACAAAGGCAGCAGGGAGAAAGACATCAAAGAGCTCAACACAGTGTTTGAAGGAGGTTTCCCGTGGTGTTACTGATGGGGCAAGGAAATTCCTGCTTGTTTTCTTAGGTGAGCAAAAGCCAGCAGGGAACTTCCTGGTGTCCTTCCCTGCTCTGCCCACTGCTCCCAACCTCACAGAAGCTTCACAGAGACCCAGGGTGCAAAAATGAGCCAGGCGACTGGTCAGAAACCAATGACCTGGCCAGACCCCTGTTACCTGGCCAGGTGTGGTGGGTTCTGAGGCTCACAGGGAGGCTGCAGACCCTGTGAGCACTGCACAGCCTGCTGCAGCCTGCCCAAAGGCTGGGAAAGCAAAATAAACTCAGGCTGCAAGTGAGGTGTTCACCTGCTTGGCCAAAAGGACTCTCAGACCTTCTTCTTTCCAGGGGACTTTGCCTTGAGCCCTCTCAATAAATCTTCTGGATTTATTTCCTGCTGGAGCTCTTATCTGCTGTGGGGATGGGCTTTTGTGTGAACAGCAGGGTAGATGCTTTTGGCTTCCTGCTATGCATGCACAGCCTCATTTCTAGGCAAATTATGAGGGGAATTGTGAAATGCTGTGGTAAACAACCAGGTTTTTGAACTAAAAAGGGATCTCTTACTGATGAACAAGTGGTATCAGGCACTGCTGTCCCCAGCTGGGTTCAAAGAGCAGGAGAGCAGTGAGGAGCACAGGAAAGGTGGTACAAAGGTGGTGAGGAGAGCACTAATCATCCAGGGCCATGGATCACCACGATCCACCAGCACTTGAGGAAGCCTTTAGCTGGTGTTCCTGGGGTTGTGATGGCTACAGGTGCTGGAAAAGCCCAGGGGCACACACTCACTCCTCACTCTTGGGTTCTGAAATTTCAGAGAGAGAACCTCCAGAGAGAACCTTCTCCCACAGAATTTTAGACATTATTTTTTGGTATTTTCCAAGTCTCAAGAGGCACATGGGCAATTCCAAACATATAGGGAATCATAAGTACTCCAAAGTAAAACAGCTAGAGAGGCTGTCTGGCAGATAAAAATAGCAAAAATAGCCAACAAATCCAGCTCTGCTTTGAAAATGCTGCACAGGGAGTGAAACCCCAAATGGTCATGGGCCCTGTGACCACAGCTCTGAAACCAGGAACAAAACCTTCCCACGGATGCACTTCCAAAGGTAAAACACAACATTCCCCAGAACAATTAGCAATCACAACACCGTGTTCCTTCCAATTACTGCCAGCCATGCATGAGCCTCCCAGCAGGTAAAATGAGAGGGTTCAGCCTCCAAGTGTATAACACTGATTAGCTGAGAGCTCCCCAAGAGCTGCTCTGCACAGCAGGGTGGGCATGGAGCAGAGAGCACAGCACCCTTTGGGTCACACCTGCACTCACACACACACACAGAGCATTAAAAACACAACAGAACTGAAAGAATTAGGGAGGAGCCCACTCTACTGAGGTTGTGAAAGTGGGAAAATGAAGCTGCTCTGGAATGTGTAAATGAAAGGAGGCTGGGAGTGGGTGGGGCTGCTGGTCTGCCTTTGCCAGGCGCAGAACATCAGATTGTAAAGTTTGAGGGGATTGTTTGGGACCTATAGGTGGCTCCAAGGGACTCAGCTCCTCGTTGAATTTCATAGAATCATAGAATTATGGAGTGGTTGGGTGTCACTATAGGACACAAAAAGGATCACACACACACAGTTAGTTTGTCAGGGCAAAAAGAGGGAGGTTTATTTTTCTACTTTGGTTTATATAGAGTTTGGACAATGACCAGGGATTGGAGGATGAGGTTGCCACCTCTCCAACCACACTGGTCAAACTGGAAGTCCATCAGTCATCCCTTCTCAAGAGAGGAATGATAAACAAAAAGGACAGTTTACATTAAAATCACTTCATTTACATGAAATCTGTGAAAAACTCCACTACAAGAATGCAAACATCAGAAGGCTGAAAAAGATCAGGGCGACAATTGGGCTTGGAAGAGACTCTCAGAGTGATCTTGTTCCTGTCCCTGCCATGGAAGGGCACCTCACCATTCTGGTGTCATGAGCAATATGTGAGACATCCTCACAAGCTGGATAATACTAAAGCACAGTAACACTCAACTCTTCAGGAGCAGGAGGATGAGATAGGAGCTGGTGTTGGTGGCTTTGTTCAGCCTGTCACCTCTGCTCCAAGCCCCTGGAATCCTAACCCAGTCAAGTGAGGAGCAGAAGGCTCCTGGGTAGTGGAAGTATCAGTGCCCTAGGGCAGAACAGTTCAATAAAATTAAATAGAGCTCGTTTAAGTCCTCTCCATATGTAGGACAGGATAAGTTTTTCCAAGGAAATGGAACAGTTCAGTATTATTTGTGACAAATTATCTGTGGGGAAAAAATATAATTTCCCAGTCAGCTTTCTTGCTGAATGCCTCTGCCTGGTAGCCAGCTGCCTGCCAGCTTTTGCTAACATCACCAGATCTAAAATTATAGTTGTGGGACAGTTTTTTCTGCCTGCCTGCAGTTCTTAGGACTTGTCCAACTAGATCTGTACAGTGGTTTATCCTGTCTAATATCCTGTCTCGATGGTCACCAAAGCAAAGTGCTTTGGAGGGTTGGCTCTGGCCTCTATTTCCTTATTCCTTTCTACCCAGTCCTTGCTCTCTTTTCTCTCTTGTGTCTTTCGTTGTCTCAAACCTCTCTCATTTGCCATCTTCTTTTGTCTGTCACAACCTCCACTGCTAAATCATGCTGTCTCCTCCATCTCCCAGTCCCCCTGCTATCAATAACCACATTCATTTCTGCACTGATATTATGGGATGATCTAAAGGATTTAAATGGGACCTGAGCCCCTTCTCCAACCTCCTCATGTAGGATGAGACCCTGGTGACAGAAACGGGCAGGGAGCATTTGGAAATGGGGAATGAATTTCATTTCAGGTCTGCACAAGGACATTTAGAGACACTGCTGCTTGGCATAATTGTTGGAGGTCCCTGCAGAAAAAGCCCAGGGGCTGAGCAGGCCAGGCAGGTTTTCATGGCACTGTGGCTCATTACAATGATAAATGTCTTGCTTGCAATGTAACAAATGCAATCCTTGAGATATCTCAGCTCTAACTTTCTCCAGGGCAGTAAGAGACCTGTGGCTGCAAGTGGTTTATTTTGTATATTTTTAAAGAACAGAGACTAAATAAGCAGAGAGTCTTTCAATTTGTTGTTTTCCAGATACTACTGAAACTTAATGAATAAATAAGTACAAAATTAAAGGCTCATTACCCACCCCAAAAAGTCCCTGCCATTTGTTAAACCTTTCAGAGGAAGCCAGGAATATGGAGAAGTACCCATTAGGAGGATAAACATATCACAGATCTGAATGTCAAATCAAATTGAGCAAAAATTAATTAACTGGGTGAGCATTAGGAGGGAGAGTCTGGTGTCTGCAGACACTGTTTACCTGTCTGCCCTTTCTGAGCTGGCCCAGACAGCACTGGGGGCTGTGTAGAGATCGATGTGTGCCAGCTGCAAACAGCTCACTGCCGTGCAAGAAACCTGCTCCTCATCTCACAAATCACTTTCCTTCCATCTTGGAAGAAATTGCCAGTAAATAGGCTTCTCCCTGGTGCCAGATGCTCTGAGATCTGAGACTCCTCTCAAGATGGGGACTTATTAACCCAAAGGTGGCCCTGAAATTGCTGTTCAAATCGTTTGAGGGAGTTTTGGACCAGGCCCCCAGTGCCAGCTGGTATGTGGCTACAGCTCAGCCTACAAATGATGCCCTGAAACTGAACTATCTGTAGCTGAGAGTTAATCCCCTCAAAATCAATAATTCCTGCTCCCTGAAGCTGTTGTTTTGGTGATGGACGGCTGGCAAGCGAGACCCAACTTTCTGAAACCATCCCTTTTCCTCCCCTCTCTGAAACAAGATTTTCTATTATTATACCAGCTGATAAAACAACTGTAATCAACTCTTTTCTGCTCCATAAAATAGTTACTGCTAATTGCTAATTATTGGGAATCAGCTTCCTAGCATCTCTGGAAGCACGATGGTGCCTGGGTGTTAACTATAATCACTGCTTTCGCAAGAGCCACCATTCACTTGCAGGGGTTACATGTGGCCCAGCCAAGAGTTTTTAACTGGCACGAGCCAAAAAAGCTGCTGGAGAGGGAGTCTGGTGATTGGTCAGATATTAATACACAAACACATTTTTATTTGTGTTTGCATATGCGGCTCTTCAGTGCAAATTAAAATTCAAGCCGCCGCACCCGGCCGCTGCTGGCTGCCCATTTGCATACAAACCCACTTGATTTGGGCAGACAATCACAGTAATTGCATGGGCAAAGAGTTGCTGCCTTGTGCTTGCCTCATGCAAAAGTAGTTTCTGGGCATCAGTAAGTGCCAGCAAGCAGGATAAATACAAAATACGAACTCTCTGGGAAGTTTTATCTGTGAAATGCTTCCAAGCTTCCTTTGAAAGGATGTCACTGCTTCTGGGGAGAGGAATTAATAAGGATCCAACAAAATTGACCCCACTACAGAGCAATATAATTTTTCTTGCTAGGAGAACTCACTTTATAATCTTTGTATAAAAACTACTGTCAGTGCAGAGAGGACAATCAGCCACATAGACAACGACTTATCAGAACTGCTAAAGCAGTGAAGGGTGTGTTCCACAGCATAACAGAATATTTGGGTCAGAAGGGACCTGCAAAGGCCATCTGGTTCCAGCCTCCCTGCAATGAGCAGGGACATCCTCAGATGTCCCAGGTTGCTCAGAGCACCAGTCCCATGACAGGAGGCAGCACAAGCTGGTGTCACCTGGGCCAGCAGGTAACAGCAGGTAACAGCAGCAGCAGGGGTGACACAGCAGGTGTGTAGGACCCCAAGCACACAGATCCCACCCTTGTTATCCCAGGCTGTCCTCAGGAACAGTGGGAAATGGAAAAGATTGGGTAAGAACTGACCAGAACATTGAGCCAAAATTCATTGGGCTGAGAGCAAGCTCCACTGGGAGCTCAAACAAGGACTTTTTTGTTTTTTGGTGCTCCTTCACCTCCCTTTCATTGGTATTCCTAAGGTAGTCAAATATCTGGAAGTCCTAGAACTCATTTATAATATCAGACCACTTCTGCAGTCCCAGAAAGACTGGAATTACCAGACTCAGCTGGAATTATCAGGTGTTTACCCAGACCAAGGGAAAGCCACATGTAAAGGTTTGTTTCTAGGAGCAGGAGAGCAGTCAGTGAGCCTGCTTCACCCATCTCTGGATAAGGGCTGGTTTATGGGGTGTTACAGTGGCTGGATGCTGCCCTAAACCTAATTCAGAGGTGATACCTTTGTTTCTTATAGAGAACAGACTGCTGCCAGTTGGCTTGCCCCTGCCTCACTTCTATAAATAATGCTTAGGTGGCTTTTCAGTTCATTTTCTTCTTAGCTGCTCATATCTCCACACTCAGCTATTCATCCTTCCCTTTTCTGGCCAAACTTTCCTTCCACTCTTCATACACACCCCACTGAAAGAAAACTCTTTCCTTTCCATCCCTGTACCGTGTAGTATATAACGTTGTTTCTTTTTATTTTTCATTATTTTGCAAATATCTTCAGTGAAACAGCATCTTAAACAAGTCTCAACAATAGTCTGAAGGCTCTCTGAGCATCGGCTTGGAGTTTTCTCCCCCTTTATTGCATCTATAAAATAATATGTGGCACTAACCAAGGTGCAAGGAACCCACTTCCAAAAATGTACTCTGCTTTATGGCCTAAAAGCCCCATTAATTCTGCTCCATAATTCCCCCAAAGGAGAAACAGAAAATGTTCATTACAGGCAGAACAAAGGAAAATCCATCCCTTTTCATTTGAGGGAATTAATACAAACCATAGTAAAGTCTCGACTCAGGGAAGTGAGATGTGGAAGATCTCTTCATCAGTGGGGAAAGGCATTTAATCTCACTCAATCATGAGAAAATAAACTTGTAGCTCTTTTGTTCTGATCTGCCATGAATAGCAATGGGTGCAAAGAAGCAACTGAATCTTCCTTTATATGCAAAGGCTTTTTGCAATAATTGGGTTAATTTACCAAAGTAGAAATTGTAGAAAAATACAGCTCCAGGAGGAAGTTATTAATGTGATGCTTTTTTGTTTCTTCTAGTTTGGCAAATGTTTTTGATGTAGAAATAGAAATATATTTTTAAAAAATTATTTCTTAAAAAATGCTCTTTTTTTCTCTTGGACTCCTAAAAATAAATCTGGCACAGGTTTTTCAAAGTTTAAAAAAGGCTTCAATAATGGAGAAAAGAAAAACATGCCACAATTTTTAACTTGAAGGGCTCTCAGCTGATCTGAAATCTATGCAATTCAGGATTTATTTTCTGGTTTTTCACCAAGAAAAGATGGTTATTTCATTAATTCTTCCTCTCCCTATCCCTGCCAAAAAAAATTATCTAAAACTTCAAACTGTATTCTATTTCAGTTTGGCCTGAAATAAATTTTATTTCACCAATTTTTTGGGGTGTTTTTAGTGTGGATATTCTCTTTATCCTGCCTCCAGAGCAGCTCATGCCAAATTCCACAGCTTATGAAGATCTTTCAAAACTGAAGATAAATTCCACCTCCCTTAAAGAGAGAGCCCAGGACCACTGGGGGCTGGGCTCCAATTTCCAGAGACCAATTTCCATCCAGAGATGAAATCCTGTTGTGAATCCCCCACATCTTAAATTGGACCGAGCCCAAACTTCAGCTGGAAATTTAATGAAATCCAAAAACTCCCTACAGCTGTAAACACAAGTCAGCCATCGATCTGTGTTGTCTTCTTTATTTTCTATTTGTTCTGGCCTGGGAGAGCCTGTGTAAGTCGTGGAGTTGAGTGCAATAAGCAGAGACAATCCCTGAACCTGCTCCTGTGGGCTCTGCAGCCTCTGCCAGTGTTTAATTTCCTCCTGACTGACAACTGAGAGAGGTGTCAGCAGACAAAAGCTCCCCGTGGCAGGGGAGGGCTAAGAGATTTCTGTGGTGTGTGTGAAAACACCTCAAATAAGTGAGGAAATGCACCCCAAGCTGATTGCTCTTCCCAGGCACTCCAGGTGATGGCTCAGGAGATCTCAGCTGGCAAATCCAACCTGCCTGGTGATCTCTTTGTGCTGCCCCTCATGCCAGCTGTCTCCTGCAAGTTCAAATGATGAGGCAGCCCAAATAAAAAAAAAAAATCTCTCTGAAATCCCTTTCTTTAAAACTTTTAACAAGTTCAGCCTCACAAACTGCCAAAGGGTGATTAATCAAACTCTTGGTAGTGTTACATCTGAGTTTCTGAGCGTTGTACAGATGTACAGGAATCACTGGCTAGACAGTATTTATAACTGATCCTGAGGCTCATAAATCACCACGCAATAAATCCTGAGTTAAGAGCACCACAAAAATGTCCGGGAGCTAAGCAACCAAATAATCATCATAATAATTAATACTGATCTTGTATAAAATGCTCTTTTTCACTAATAGATTTCAAAGCATTTGACAAAGTATGTGATTACAGACCTGGTCAGCATAATTTCATCTAAACTGTTTTCCACTGGGGAATGATGCCTCAGTAAACCTGAGATGTCTCATTACGTGCTGCCCCTTCTTTCAGTACGTGAAATGCCCTACAAAATTAGAATGATTTAAAAACACCTTTGGTTTTCATGTGAACCATAAGCTGTGTTTGAAATGGAATTTCCAGAAATAGTGAGGGGGAAAGGAAGAGGGGGCAGGGAGGAATTTATAGCTAACAACAAATCTTGCAAATAGCCAAGTGTAGTTCCAAACCAAAACAATCCTTAAACATTTATCCCAAAAGTATCAGGCAACCATTTCAGCATCTCTCAGTAAAACAGGGGAAGATCAGGAGCCAAGTCAATGTCTTGCCTGTCCTTGGCCTCCAAGGCACCTCCAGATATTTCACTCTTCCCTCACACTGATGCCCTCACTGCACATTGGAATCTAAAGGTACCTGATAGAGGGGTGTGTCCTTTGACAAATTCCTCCCAATTCCATTCTGCAAAAGTTCAAGAGATATTCGTTCCTGCTGATGATATAAAAAACTCCCAAAAGCCTTTTGTGCCCTGGGGTTGTGCATTTATCAATTACAGAGGTTTTGCTGCAGGTTCCATCTCGCCCTACAGGCAGCAGCCCTGTGCTAAACACTCCTGTGTAGGGCACAGATAGCTTTTATTTATTGCCTGAAAGACACTTGTTAACCAGTTAGAGAAACCAATTGCAAAATACTTTGAGCCAACTGGATTAAAGTGATTATGGGATTATTAAATGGATTAAGTTCTATCGATAACTGGTTGTCAGCCAGAAGAGTTAAAGTCCTAATCAGTTAGAGAGAAAAAACATGCCAGTCACTTACATTTGTGGTTCACCTTGAACTTATCTGTAACTTCCACTTGTTTCACTCACGTTTCCTTGGCAACCAGGGTAATTGACACTAATTACCATATTTTGTCTGTGGTTATTTTGTGCTAAATTTAATTTTTTAATTGCTTCAAATAATGTGAGACCAGAGCAACAGTTTTTCATGCTGCTTCTGGTAAGGTTTTGAGGACGTCAGGATGCATTTCCCTTCTCCCCAACATAACACTCATGGGGTCCATGTGCATACAAAGGGGTCCCAGTGCCCAGGGTTGGTTTAACTGGGAGAGGATGAGGTTCCAGGGGATTTAGGTCACAGCAGCAGAAGGGAGGGAGGCCAGGAGACACAAGGGTGTAAATTCCAGAGGTAGCTCACACGGGATATAAGGAAAAAATCCTGCCTCCATGAGGGCAGTCAAACATTGGAGCAAGAGGGGCTGAGCAGTCTCAGTCCCCGGGAATTTTCAAGAACAAACAGGTCGAGTCCTGGACTTCCTGCCCTGGCCTTACAGTTGACCTTGCTTTCAGTAAGATGTGGAGCTTTGAGGTTGAAAATTCTGTGGTCCCTTCCCACCTTAACCTTCCTATGACCCTGTGTTCCTGTGATTCTGCCATTATTTATTTCTTTAGTTGTTTTTGGTAATCATAAAAGTGATGAATACACAGCATCTCATGGGGTGTAGCAAGATTTATACCCTGCCTGAGGAGCTTCTCTTCTGTTTTTCCTTATTCACTACAGGTATTTCAATGCTATCCCTATCAAAATTCATGGCTCCATTGTGTATGTCCTCACATCTGAGATTTTGACTCAAAATCCCTCAAGGTGTTTAACACACTAACCCCCACTGAAAACAGTGCTCAGCCACATTAGGAAATGTCACCCTAGAGGGAGCCCACAACTGTAAAATGTAATTTCTTTTTTTTTTCTTTTCTGAAATAGTTAATATAGGCCATAAAACAAGGTTACTGGATGACATAGCTGCTGTCAAGCTAGGGGGGGAAAATAATGAATTTACTCTCCCTGCAAACATTGAATTTCTGCATAAGCATGAAAACGTCAAAGCTCCTCTAACAGCAATGAATGGGGCTGTGTTAAACTCCCTGGACAAAAAAAAGGTAGTGAAAATATTGCCAGGGCATTACATTCCTACAAGTTGCAGGTTCAAAAATATAGTTAAAAATCCTTATTTTGAAATATCAAATGATACTTAGAATTGCAATAATTCTAAGGCTGGAGAGACACTTACTGCTGTGTTACAAGTGCACCGGGCAAAAAGAATTGTCTTGGCCAGGAATAGGACAGGACAGAAATTTGTAGAGACATGTAACAGTTCACCAAAAGCATCAAAAGGCCATAACATTTGCAAAACTAAACAACAAACCCCATAATAATTAATTTGGAAAACATGTGAAGGTATTGCCCATTTACTTCTGATCCTCCACCCAAGATGTGTTGAGGTTCATGCAAATGGTTTTGAGGAAAGGCTGAGAGAATTGGGATTGCTCAGCCTGGAGAAGAGAAGCTTTGGGATGACCTAATTGTGGCCTTCTGGTGCCTGAAGGGAGCTGAGAAGAAAGATGGAGAGAGATAATTTTAGCTCTGAAAACCAGATTTATGCAACTGGAGCCCCCACGGAGATCATAGGTGACCTCACCAGAAACACTGGGCAAGAACAGTCCTTGCATGGAGGACAAATATTCCAGCCTTTCCTTTGCTTAGTGCTTCTGATAAAGTGTCCCTGCAATTCTAAACTGGCACAGATTATAAATCCTGAGTTTTAGGAAGGAAGGCAGGGTGGAAACTGCTCAGGGTATGAGATGAGCTCCATAAGGTACTGCAAGAGGGGCCAATAGGCTAAAAAAACAAGATTTAAACTATGATATTTTGTGCATTCAAAGTTTTCAGGGTATTCAGATGAGCTGTATTCAGGTTTGCTACATATTTAGAATATTTTTAAGGAGCAACAATTTTCCATGGATGAGCTTGTGCAGCCATTCACAAGAGAACTGCCACCCCAGGAGGAGAGATACCGAAAGACAGGGTGGTTTTGGATCTCAGGCCTTCCACTGCTGTGCTTTCAGAGAGAGTGTTAGATTTGTTTGTAAAGCCTTCACCAGCGTTTTCAGAGAGTGAGTTATGTAGTTGCCTGGATAGCTATAGAGATCTGTGGGTCTTCTTGAAGCGGTGGCCCCGAATTCCAAAAAACACGTGGCAGAGAAGGGGAGGAAGGCAGAGGAGAGAAGTTTGTCTGAGCCTGTTTTCAGTGACCTGCAGTTGTTTCCTTTCCATCAGCCTTGCCTGCAGCCTCCTCTTTGCTGTTTATTCCCCTGCTTGGAGAGAGCCTTCCTGATCCTCTCTGTGAAGGAAACAAACCCCCAAATGCCCTCCCAGCATGGTTTGTTCACCACAATCCCCTGTGTGTGAGAGCAGGCAGGGATGAGGGGAGCAGGGCTGGCTGATGGCTGCCAGGAGAGGTGAACATGACACGGGATAATGTACTGCACAGAACCTCTGAACATCTCCCCTTAACCAACAAATATGACTATTAAAAAAATACATTTCATAATAACAACTCAGCTCTGCAGTCAGGTTCTGCAGTGGCTGAGTGATGCTTTATTAGCTCAGACATTGCTGTGTGGAGAGCACTTGCAGTCTTTGCCCTTACACTTAATAACTCACTAAGCATGAATGGGCTCAGTAATTCATTCCTTGTCTTGTGTGACTGCTCAGAAACCTCATTGGGTTGGAATTTATGGCTTGTTCTTGCCAGACTGTGAGCACCTCCTGCAGGTCTGTGACAGCCCCCTGCTCCTGCCAGCCTGAGCCCAGAGCTGAGGGGAGCTGAGCACCACCAGCACCAGCACCAGCACCAGCACCAGCACCTCCTCCTCAGCTGTGCTGACACAGGATGAGCACATTGGTGCTTTGTAAGAATTTGGGTTTGGCTGCTCCCTGATCTTTCACTTTGGCCCTCTGTGGCTTCTAGGCAATCATATTTCAGTGTCACTTGCCATACAATTCAGTGTTTTGTGAGGCTGGAGAACAAGTGCATCATAACCTTGTAAAGACAAGAAAGGGAATCTTAGCTAAGGGAAATAGAGGATAAACTCCAGAGGTAATTATTGAAATTTGCTTCCTGGAGAATTCTTTGATGGACTCCTGGACTCACAGAGAGTAGAACTGCCTGAGCTGGGGTTTAGCAGTGCTCCCTCTGTATTTTGTGTTGTCCATCAAAGTGGGGCCAGATCGACCATTTCTGGTGGGTGTAAGGCAGAGCCATGAAGGGAGGGAAACAAAAACTATAAAATCCCTCTATGGCTTAATGAATGTGTGGTGTAACACAACCTAACAGCACAACTGAGGGCATGACAGGAACAATAAACAGGTCCATAAACCAGAGAGTACCTGAAGTTCTCCCCTCCATGGTGGGACAGCAGAGCTGTACAAGGGAGGATCAACTCCTTAGCTCTGTCAGCTAAAGCACAGCTTTTTAATGGCAAAACCTTTGATTACTGGCAAATATTGCCCTTGAAAAGCTGTCTGAGACAAGCAGGAGACACAGCAGTAAGCAGCCAACAGGTCCTGCCCACAGCTGCTGATGCATCCCGTGCTCAGAGTTGTTACTCAGTGCTGGGAGACCCCAGCCCTGGCTAAGAAAGGATGTGGGCAAATGAGGAGCCTTGAAGGGAAACTCTGGATCAGTATAAACAGAAGGCAATTAACATTTCCTGTGGGTTTTTGTGCTGTCCTCTTTACTGTTTTTAAAGATGGAAACACTGAGTTGAGTGACAGATTCTTCCTTCCTTCTCTGGATCTTATTGCTCTTTCCTTGCAGTAATCTCCAAGACTGGCATTTTCAAAGAGACTGAGGAAGTGAGAGTCTCTAAAGGGACATAAACATCCAGTGCCCCTGGGAAAGCCCAGACTAGACTATCTAAGAACATGAAAGCAGAGCCTCCCAAACCTGTGAGGCAGAGAAATGCTGGGTGGAAACAAACAGAGATGGAGGGATGTGATTTATTCAAGGTCATTCACAATGTCAGATGCAGAGCTGGGAAGCAGCACTTGTATCATCAACCTCCCTGTTAGGATTTCAAACACTGAGTGATCCTCCCTCTCCCTCAAAACACAGACTCTGTTTCCTCACTCAGCCAAACTCGGTGTAAATCAGGAGCAAACACATCCCAAGTCCCCAGAGTTATTTCATGAGCGAGTGGGGAGTTGGGCTGTGCCTAATGCTCAGATTCTCCAGGGGTTTCAGCAGGAGTCAGATGCCTAAATACCTTTGTGAATTAAGTCTTGAGTGTCTTCATTCATTAATGAAGAAGGAGCAGGGAAAAGCACAGCTGTAATTAGAGCAAAAGGAATGCCAGGGAGTAGCTGCATGAATAGGCTCTGATATTAAAAAGGATTGGCTCCAAGCTCACTGGTGCTCATTGGCATGAAAGAGAGTTCTGCTCACTGGAGTGTGCAGCAGTGCTCTGTAAATATGAGAACCAACATATTCAAGTCCTGCAGCCATTTGGAGGGTGAACATTTCAAGCTGGAAAGCGTGAGAGGAAAGCCAAGTGTCCCTCCCCTGGGAGAGCACAGTGGCAGTGTCCACTCCAAGGGTCACCCTCCCACGGCAGGGAACAGCCAACCCTGTCCACCACGTGTGAGTGACCCCATGTTTTTAAATTCTAAATGTTTAGGACTCACATGTGATGCTTAGGACTCACATTCTGCCCACGTGCAAGGGGAGAGTCTTCATAAAGCTGAGCAGAGAGGGAAAAGTGGCACCTTGTGAGCAGCTTATGGGTGGGAGGAAAGGATAGTTGAAAATTGGTGAGAGTGCAACTTTGGTGAGAGTCCAAAGCAATTCCTGCAGCTCCCCACATCCATGGCTGGAGCCTGGCTTGCTTTCAAGACAAAAAACTCCAACAGACCAGACCTTGTCCAAAGATTTTTTGCACACATTCTTCCTTGGCCATGATTGTTGTAACAGGCAACTCTTGGACTTCCTGGGAAATGATCTCCAACATGATGATTGTGTGCAGCAGACCCCCTCACCACCTGGAACGTGTTGGGGAATCACATGATACCAGGTCACATCTAACCAGTTTTGCCTCTTTAGGAAACCACAATGAAATACATTTTGGGTCAACCCCCTCTGTGCTGTGGGCACAGTGCTGGGCAGTGCCTTCTGTTTGCCCTCAGAGCCAGCTTTGTGCACACACACCAGCACTGACAAGCTGAAGTGCTCTGAGAATTAGGGGGAGAGGAGGAGAAAGAAACTAGGCACCCAAGGGGTTTCATCAGGCAAGAGCTTTGCTAAGTGTAAAGGATGTGAGAGCAGGATGATTTGCCCTGACTCAGAAGCCATCACATTAGTTTAATTTATTTATATTTCTTTCTGAGATGGGCTGGCACTGAATGTTAAGATTCTTTTGAGTAATGTCTCCGATGCTTTGACCCTGGCAATGGAGATAAACGATTTGTAAAATTACTGTGATCTTAGCTGGATAATCTGATTGTCATTTAACCAATACAACAAGCATGATCAAACACATGGCACAGCTTTAGATATAAATCAGATGGCTTCAATAAAACCTTGTTCAGAAGGGTTTTTTCAGCTGCCCCAGGAGAGCACCAGCCCTGCTGGAGCTGGTGTGGATGCAAAAGGGTCACCCCTGCCAGCAGGACCATGACCTTGGTGTTTGTTGGGCACAGCTGGGATGAGGAATAGCTTTCCTTTGAACTTCTGACACAGTAGAATAGCCAACTGAACCTTTAAATCCCAGTCCTTGTTTGCATATGAAATAGGAATAGTACTGCACGATGGTAAAAGATGTTTAGGAACAAATTCTCTAAATTTAGTGTCATTACTTAATTTGATCTTTGAAACTAATAATAAGCAATGCTAATTTAGCTTCCTGTTATCTTCTGAATGGAAACTGTGAATTTCTGAGGGAATTGGAATCTGCTTGGTGAGATCTAAATTTAGCTCAAGTAACAAGTGGCAGCCCTTATCTAATCCCACTTTAATCTGACACCTAATCCTTGCATTTGTGCAAAAATTAACACCTTCTGCAGAATTCCCTTCTGCCAATGTGCGTGGGACCGTTTGGGCACTCGAGGCTCTCAGGTGCAAGCCTAATTTGTGGATGAAACAGATAATTTTATAACTATTCTGGGCCAGAGCATCTGTTTTATAAACTTGTCACCAGGAAAACTTTTACACCTTTTTAGCTCGTGGTTTGAGAGCCCCAGGCAGCACCTGTATAAACCTCATTCCATCAGCTGGAAATTGTGGGGGTTTTTGGCACAGCAGACAGGGACAAATGGCCTCACAGACACAGAAGACATCCCGGGCAGGGCACACAGAGCAAAGCAGCTGGGCTCTTCAGCTGCCTCTGGATGCACAGAGGGGTTCCTGCTGCCTCCCACCATCCCATGTCCCTGGGGGGACCAGCAGCAGAGTGTCCCTGGGCAGTGTTTGGGGCCAGCAGGGGCTGAGTCTGCCCTGCCACCCCCGGGTGCACAGCCTGAGGTGCAGACAGCAAAGGCTGCACTGTGTCTTTGTCCAGAACACCAAGACCTCACACCTGCAGCCCACCAGGACCTGAGCCTCAGCATTTTCCACCTGAAAGACTCATAAGAGACTAAGCAAGCTGAGCTACAAACCACAGCAAGGACTTTCTCAATCTTGCCATCTCTCTTCAGAGCAGCAAAATGTTTTGTTATTTCATATTGTTCCGTTTTTGTGCCGTTAGGCACCTTGTTTATTAAATAAATCATTTTTTCCGCTTTTCTCTAAAAAGATTTTTTCCCAAACCAGCTAAAAAAAAATAAAAGTTTAGGTTTGCTTTCCCGAAGGACCCTATTCAGAGGTTTCCTCCCAAAATTACCCTAAACCATGACAGACTTTTAGATTTAAAACTGCAGAGTAAGTGGCTGATGGGAGTGACAGACGAGAAGAGATGCCTTAGACTTCCCCAAGCACCTGCACAGAAATATGGAGCAACCATCCCAGCTTATAGACAAAAAGGTTAACTCCCCCTGCCCTCCAAAAATGTTAAAAAATATAAAGGAGCATAAATATGTACCTTGGAGTAGAGAGGGTTTTTTCCCCTCTTGCCTACGCAGTAGATTATAGTTAATTAAACCTCTGCTCACATAAACAGAACAAGAAAGGATGTAAAAGTAATGAGCTGACAACACGGTCTGTATTATGTTGGGCTTCTAAGAGAATTTAATTTGGAGAAGAATTATGCACAGGCTGAAAGACAGTCCATTAAACTGAGCCAACTGTCTGGAAAGAGATAAAACAAAAAATAGAAGTGTTCTGGCTCTTGTGAAACAAAGACCAGGCTGCACCTTCCTCTTGCTTTGTGGGTGGCAGGGCTGCACAGGCAGGGACAAGTGGGCAGGTGACCACGAGTCCCTCCATGGGGTCACAGACACCTGGCACCTTCCAGACAAACATTGGTAGTACTGACTCTGATAAAGACCATTTTATTTAAGTTTCTGGGGGATGATGTTGATGAGAAATTAAAGGATGTGTTGCTTTCAATTTTGACAAAAATAGTTTTGAGTAGAATTAATTTTTTTCTTTTAATTGTCTAAGCAATTTTAAGGAAAAAAAAATTTACAATTACTGTTCACTTTGGATTTAATAAAGCTTTACATATAACCTCGTCTTCAGCCACTTCTAAAGGGTAGAATTGTATTATTTTTAAGTTAAAATGCTTGTAAGAGGGGCAAGCTCACTTTAGCTCCTATGTACAATGCTCATTTGTTGTCTGTTTATCTTTGTGATTAAAATAAACCTTAGTTAATGTAAGAAGCAAAAAATAAAAGCACACTACAAACAGGGTTATTTTCCTTTCAGCAGCCTGAAGACATTCACCTTAAAGAGCTTTTTATCATTTATTCTAGTATTGGCTCTGAACAGGTTCATTGATTTCAGGGCAGGTACTCTAGGTGCACTGAAGTAAGTGAAAAATTGAGTTGTTTCTGTTTGTCCCTATTGCTTTGTTCAGCTCTTTTACCTCTCCTGTGTTTGTGGAAAATTTCAGGAGGTGCAGGCTGCAGCTTTGTATCAGCACTTAGAAAGGAAGAAAGGAAGACTCTGAAAAGAAGATGTGAGGGAACATTTCAATTTGCTTTGTTTTTGCCAGCTGGCCAGGCGCCGAAGGAAGGCATCAGGGGAGAGCCCAGCACTGGGCTGGAGAATGGAGAAGTTCTATCTGCTCCCCTGCACATCCCTCAGCCTTTGTTTGGGTGGGCAGCAGTGATTACCACTGCAGGACCATTATCTCCCTGCTTCCAAAGGGATGAAATCTGGCAGGCTCCATTTGGTTTGTATATTGACAATAATCCTTTCCTTTCCAAGAACCACAAAGGCCCTTAAAATAAATACCAAAGCCCAGCAAAATAAAACTGTCAACATTTCAACTGAGATGCTCAGAGAAGTTGGGCTCTCACTCAGCAGAACATTTATATCACAGGCAGAAAAGGCTGCTGGAAGTGCTGCCCCAGCAGCTCACAGATGCTGTTTGCTGCCACAGCTGCACATGGGAGGTTTGGGGACACAGCTGTCACTGCACCCTGGGCTGTCACTGCTCCCAGCTCTGCCAGCAGCACTGGCTCCATCCACATCTCCCAGTTTCTCAAATAAATAACCCTGAGTGGTGTCTGGGCATTTGGGACTGGGCCTCGCAGGACAGCAGGTTTTTGGAGGGCTGTGCCATTCACCGTGTGGGTTCTGAAGGAGGATGTGGGGCTGCAGCAAAGGAGGGGGTGTTGCTGAATGTGGCTGTGTGAGGGACCAAGGGGCACATGGCAGATCTCCAAGGGTTTTTTCTCTCCTCCTGGGCATCCTCTGGCCCTCAGCCCCAGCTGCACTGAGTCCCAGCAGCCCCAAAGAGGGAGAGAAGCTGGAGGATGTGTGGCAGAAGGGGCTGGGAGCTCCTGCAGTGAGCTGCTCTCCTCTGCCCACCACATCCAGAGCCAAGGGAGCAAAGCTGAGAGATGTGAATGACTTTCCCTGTGGGATTGAACTTTTTTTCAGGCTCCAGAGTTTGCAAATAAGCTGTTTCCAGTGAGATGTAGACCAGCTGTAGGAAAGGCATTTGTTAAGCCACATCCATGAACATGTTCACACAAGAGCTGGTACTTGCAGACTTTCTGGAAATTGGGCTGGGGTTGATCAGCTCTTTGACATGACCTGGCAAACCCACTCTAGTCTATATGAAAGGTGCTATAAGCAGAGCTGACTGAGCTCCCCAGCCCTGGTAGTGCTCCCTCAAAACCAGATGTCTTCTGGCCATTTCTTTAGACACTCCTTAGCCACCTTTCCCATCCATCTCAGAAGTGCATTGCCATCAGTCTTTTCCTGTGTTTTGCCTCCATTCAGGGTGCATGGCCAGACCTTGGCTCCTTCCAACATCCCCTTTTTACAGCCCTACCTTAAAAAAAGCTCAGGGTTTCTTTACAGCTGTGTGTGCTGAACTACAAAGTGATGGTGTCAGAATGTACCTGCAGGCCTTGAGCTGCTGGGGCCCACAGTGTTGCACATCTCTGCCTAAGGGAGGCTGAAAGCAAACAAAATTCTTTTCTGTGGTTATTTTTAACAAAATCCATGCTTGGAGAAACCCTGCAGAAATGACATGTCCCATATTGCTGGTGCTAACTGGAAACCAGTTGGAAATTCTTGCCAATAAACACTGATTTGCAGCTGAGCTCTGAGCATGATCTGAACCCTTCTGGGTGTTTTGTTCCCACTCTGTGTGTCCCACAATTGCTCCCCAGGTGCTGTCACCCTCTCCAGCTGTTGGACATCCCATCACATCCTGGGCTTGCCTGGCATTGTCTTGTTGTTTTTAGTGGGGGATTAGAAGTTTAAGGCCTCAGAGCTTAATGGCCTCAACGGGTGGAGAGCATGGCACTGGCTGTGAAAATGACAAAAATCAATAGCTAATCCAGTGCAGTCAGTCAACCTTTTCAAAGCCTCATTCCTATTGATTTCCAGGAGCTGCTCTTCCTGTCCCTTGACGTAACCAGTCTGTTTGCTCAGCAGACAGACTCGCTCTCTTCCACTCTCCCCCTCACTTTTTTAGGCTTTTTACACTTAGAAATGGATTACTTAGATCCCCCAAGCTTTTCATCTCTGTAGCTGTTGTCAGAGGGATGATTAAAGGGGAGGCAGGCTGGGCAACCATCTCCTACAAATCAAGAGAGAGTTGACCCACGGTGTGATGGATGTCTGAGGGAAGGAGCAGGCAGGCTTTGACGTGGGAGAAATGGAGAACATCTGGTCAGGTTAGATAGTTGCAATTCAGGTGGTGAACACAGGAAAAAAGGATCACTCCCCTCTCCTTTCCCCATCACTTTGAAGATGCCTCAGAGTCACCACACAGACAGAAAAGTCCCTGTGGCTCTATATGAAATTAGGGATTGAGTTGCAGTACCTTGGAGCAACATTTCCTCTTGCAGAGGGGATAACAGGGTTTTCCCTTCACCCACACCGCTCTGGCTGTTTGAAACACAAATTTTAGGGGCATCTAGACCCCTTTTAAAAAACCACCATTGTAAGGACACCTGCTGCCAGAAGCCAGTGCAGTGGTGCTGAGCTGGGTCACCCCTGGGCAGAATGCTGGAGTCTCTTCTGGATGTGTGACTTCCCCACACCTCAGCATGGCCCATCCCCAAAACACAAAGCCACCAAGAAAGCACCAAGGCGGACAGGAAACTTTGGCCACAGGCTCAGAGCAGGCTCAGGAAGGGATAGTCCAGTCTTTCCAGGTTGACTCATGGCCATCCACTGCTCTGAAATAAGGCTCAGCTCACAGCAAACTGGAGTGTGATATAAAAAACACCCATTAACAGGTGTGCTTAGTGTTGCTTTAAACCAGCTCTAAGAACTGAATTGATCTAAAAGGTAATAGGAGAATAAACATGTTTTGCATTGGCAAATTAAAAAAAACCCCAACAATTGTGATGGCTATGCAGATGCTGAGGCATGGGGGCATCTGCAGAGGATATATCTGCAGTGTGAGAGAGCTCCAAAAACACTGAAAAAATGCTGTAAAATCAATGAGAGCCTTTCCCTGCCCATGGCCCTGCAGAGAGGGGACAGTGCAGTCACACAGGGCTGCAGCAGCCAGTGGTGGCCACACCTCAGAGCAAGACCCCAGGAGGGAAACAATCCCCTGCCCCAAACGTGCAAACCAAGCACAGAAGGGGGACCAGAAAGGGAAAGTAAATCACCTGAGACTTCCCAGCAGCTTCCCCAGCCCTGCAGTCAGAGCAGAGCAGTGCTGATGTTTGAGCTGGATGGGTGCTGTCCTTTCAAAGGCTTGTTCACTGCTCCGAGCTGACCTGGCACTGTTAGCATAGGGAGATAAGGAAGCATAATTTGCTGTAATGTTTTTCTCCCCAGGCTGTTTTGTCGTGCCTCAAACACAGCAGATTAATTTTGCCTGTCAAATCCAGTTACATTTTATTCCATCTCCTGTAGCTGGGATCAGAGGGCAGACATTTATCAGGCGAGCAATTGAATTACCAAATTGCATTCCTAAACCAACTGAACAAAAAAGCCCCTTTGTGACTCTTTTCTTGAGGGGGAAACCCAAACACCCAGCATTTTTCCTTGGGAGTTGTACTGAAACATCTGCTGTCATTAGACCCACCAGAATGACTCCAGCAGAGCAGCAGCCATGGAAGAGCAAGATCAGCTCAGCAGAGGCCCATTGCTGAATAACACTCTTAATGCTGTTTCCTCTGACAGAAATTCTGCCATCCACACAAACAAATCCTTTCCTGAGCTGCAGCTTTCAGCAGCAAAAGCACCTCTGAGCCTGTTGGTCCCTTTTGCCCCAGGCTAGCACCCTGTCCAGCACAGCAGGCTGTGGGGTTTGTGCAGATTGATTTCCAAATTATCAAAGTGCTGCACCAGAGCCAGGCCCAGGCTCCTGAGCCCTGGGGATGTCACTCCTCCTGGTCCCTGTCTCAGGCTGGTGGCTGCAGGATCCCTGTGTGGGCAAATCCCCACTGGTGCTCCCAAGGTTGCTCTGTCCCTTTTGCTGATGTGAAACTGTATTTTCTGGTGACAAAGAGACAATTCTTTTAATACAAAGGATGCTGTGTTTGCCAAGAAGAACAGAAGGATGGCTGCAAGGCACAATGAGATGCAGCTGAGTGTATTCTGTTCCTGAAGGCTGGTAGCTCCCTCAGGTGCTGGCCATGGTCTCACTTGTCCGTGGAGTCCTGCATTGCCTGAGGAACCCAGGAGTTTCCAAGTCTCCATCTGCCAGCCTGCCCCACCTGACAGCCTCCCTGTCCACCTCCTGTCATCTGCAAGGGTTTGTACCCCACCCTGACCCTCAGCTTTGACACAGTTTAACACATGGACGGAGCGTTATGAACCACATATAAATGTATCAAACTCTGAGGGTCCAGCCCTTGCAGATTGGCTTAAAATAATTTTAGCGAGAACAATCTTCAGAGGTGTTTTGCAAAGAAAAAGGTTTAATAAATGAAAAATAACAAATGTTACAGAAAACAGAAGAAAAGCCACGCACAGGTGTCTGGGAAAACAGTGCTAGAAACACTCCAAAAAGCCCTTTACTTCCTTTGGGCTCCTTCCTAAATACTTAATGTTTTAGGAGGGACAATTTGGCTCGCTGGCAATAGGGAGAGGTACAGGATTGGAAGAATGGTGACAAGGTCCAATAGGTGGTTATCTCTTGACACTGGGCCAGTTACTGTCAGGACAGCAAAGAAGTTTCTGGGTTCTTTACCTCGTAAGAAATGCAAGGGGTGAGTCTTAAACTTTTCCCTATGTGGAAAACACTGGGTGTGGGAAATGCATTCCTACACAGTTAGCTTTGGAAGACCCTGCTTTACCAGCAAGGAGGGAGAAGTAGAAGAATTACCCCTTTTTTTTCTTGTAGGTGTCTACTGGCTGGTTTGGCTTTGCTTTTCAACAGCCCTTCTGATCTCACTCCCACACAAAAAACACCTGAGAGGGAAGAGAGATGTGTGAACAGCACCCACGGGAAATGAAACTGTTTCCTTTAACTGTGAGGCAAACACAGAGGTGCCTTTTCCTTGGGACACACCTGCTCAGACAGGGCACTGCTGCTCCCACCTCACCCCAGCACAGGTTTCAAAGGCTCCTCAGCCCCTCTGGTGTCCCCTGTGGTCACCAGAGCCTGCTTTGGAGCACTCCTGAGCACTCCAAGGAGCAGGCAAAGGGAGCAGGTCATCAGCAAAGGCAGCAGAGATTGATAAGTGGAGTAGGCAGTGTGATCTCTGCAGTGCACCTAAAGGTGCCATTTTTCAGCTGAGATGCCAAAGCAAAGTCTTCACTACTTGTAATAAATAAAAACCCTATTTTTAATATTCTGCAAGGGGAAAGTTCTTATCCCAAGGGCAATGACTACATTTTCCTGTGAGTGGAGGTGTTAACCTTGTTGTACTGACTACATTTTAACCTAAGTTATTGTTAAAAAGAATAAATTTTCTGTGATGATGACCTTTTCCAGGAAGGCTCAAGGCTTTGCAGATGCTGCACAGTGCTTAAACTCTATATTGAGGAACAACAGTGTTGACTAGACCACACTAAAAATAACCTCACAGCCTAATAGGACAAAATACTTCTGCTGAAATGCTGAAAATTAGATTCCCAAACCTATATTTAGGCACTACATAGAAATGCATCTGATTAATGAAAGATGCATTTCAGACCCCATATTAGCCAGTCAGTTTTGCAAATTCAGTGTTAATTTTCCAGTGGCCATAACTAACGGTGATGGGATTAGCCTGCTGCTACATAAACAGTAAACAGGTAATTACTTTCTCATGCATTCATTAAACATTTAACCAGCATTTATACATGTAAGTGACATATAACAAGGTAGCTTTAACAAGTTCATTTGGGATTCAGATTGCAAAGATGTTAATTGACATTTAATAGGTTTGTAATTGATCTCTGTCATCTTACATTGTGGGAAAATGCTAAAACATAATTCAGCACAATGGAAAATAGTACAATGTAATGCAATATTCAACATATCACCAAGATACACTATTATTGCAGCTACATAAAGCTAAACTAAGCTACACAAGAAGTAATTTACTAGTTTAAAACTGTATTAATCTTCAATATTTTGCTTCACACCACCCACAGAATTTTAGGAGGCAGCAGTTTCACATGGCAATTAAGAAAATGTGCTTAGATGTAGTAATGGGGGGCTACATAGTTATACCCTGTGCATACCCAGCCCATTGCTGCTTTTAATAATTGAGTATGGATCAGAATATTTACAGAAGCCCAGACACTGACTTTTGTGAGTGGTGATGTGCCTGAAATGGTTCTGTTTGTTATTATAATTGCCTGGTGCTTATACATTTATAGGTCTTTCCAGTGACCCAGAATTACACCAGCCTATAAACCAAAACCCTGCATCTTGCTTGTGTGGCTATTTCTGAACAAATGCATATGGATTTTGTCCAGGTAAAACATTTCTGGTACCTTGGAGCAGGACACTGAGATTTATCATGGGGTCAGCTTTTATAGCAGGGATCCATCATTTGTTGTTTCATGACAACCAAGCACAATTCAGGCCATGAGGGGCACAGAGACCATGGGGAGATGGACAGCCTTCTCCAGTCTACTAGAAAAATAGGGGAAGGAGGGGAATTAAGAGGACTTGGCTGCATTAATTATTCCAAAGAGCAGCAGAGGGTGCTGGCACTGCCCAGGCTCCCCAGTGAATGGGCACAGCCCCAGAGCTCCAGGAGCCTTTGGACAGCTCTGCCAGGGATGCCCAGGGTGGGGTTGTTGGGGTGTCTGTGCAGGGCCAGGGGCTGGGCTGGGGGATCCTTGTGCCCTCCCAGGGTATTCTGTGACTCTCTGATGTGGTGAGCAAGGCAGGCAGGATTGTGAGTCCTGGTCCAGGTGCAGTGTTTGCATTTGCAGCCTTCCCCCTTGGAGCCAAGGCCTGGATGTGAGGATGGGTTACCTGCAGGAGGGTGAGGAGCTGCCTCATGCAGAGCACTGGATCTGCAGGAAGGGCTTGAAATAACTTTGCTGTCCTAACATCCTCTGCAGCTTTCTCATCCATGGAGACAGGGCCTGGTTTACCCAGAGGGATGTGAGCTGGGCCGTGGTTACAGCTCTGGGGCTGTAACTCGTGTCAGCCTCACTGGTTATTCCACCTCATATCACCAGGTGCACCCAACTGTCAGGGGCATCTCTGTCCACATCAAACCATCTTCAGGGGCTTCTTATAACTTCACTCCCTGTACTGAGCTGTGGTCTGATTATGGATTTTTCTTCCCAATATCAGTAATCTGCTCCTGATGATGTTATGTGGATTTTCCCTCACCGACTTTGGGCCCTGAAAAATGAGCAGCCAGTGCTGGTCATGTAGAATTTTAATCTGAAAAGCCATGGGACAATGCCACTCAGAACTCAGAATATTCTTTCTCAGGGATTTATAAGGGATACTGTCAAGGTGAATCTGTACCTGCTGAACTTGATCCCTTTAGCACGTGTTCTGAAATTCCCGTTATCTGCCAAAGGAAATACTAGCAGAAAAGAC
Source organism: Argya squamiceps (assembly GCA_037834095.1). Classification (NCBI taxonomy): domain Eukaryota; kingdom Metazoa; phylum Chordata; class Aves; order Passeriformes; family Leiothrichidae; genus Argya; species Argya squamiceps. Next base: position 3,685,406 of record JBBMKD010000067.1, on the reverse strand, counting down.
TGTTAAAGGTCAGCAGAAGGCAGGGAGACTGATTTGTCGGAGTCCTTGGTTCCCAACTGCCCCATGTAGGTGCTTTGCTGATTAGTTGGTAGAGAAAGCACCTCATGTACTCTGAGCTCAGGCTTGGTACAAGCACGTTTGAGATTTCAGCATTTCCACATGCCTAAGCCTGGATTTGGAGCACCTGAAGCAAATGTATTCAGTCTGTCACACACATGGAACCTACCTGAGCAAGTAATTCTGCAAAACAAACACAGAAGTGCTTACCCACTGGTGGCCATTTGTTTACTTTCCAGAGCTGCTGAACGTGTGAAAATATTGACAAGGCTGGCGAGTCCCAGGAGTGGCTTGGGAATGCTGGAAGACTTGAAACTTAATTATCATTTGTGCTTGTTTGTTCTGGAGTTGTTTAATTTTTATGAGTTATGAAACTCGTGTGTTTAGATCTAGGCATAAAGGAGAGTTTTTATGCAAACAAATTATTGTTATTAACTGTTCCCATAATACCACTGCAAATGAACAGTTACCCAGGGCAGTACAAATACACAGACATCCAGGCAGAATGCCTGTTCTCTCAGCAATGTTCTTCATGGAAACTTCTGAAGATCAGCATGCACAGACTATTTTCAGCTCCAGAATTGTTCCTTACCTTGTCTTGGATTGCAGGCTGGGCAAACTGCAGCTCTAGAAAAGGGCAGGAGAAGGCACCAATCCCCTCATTGTCCTTCTCCTGTTCTAGCTCATACCATTTCCAATGCCAGAATTGGAATACAGCTGGTCTCTGTTCATCTCAGGCCTATATTGATTATTCAAGATCAAAAGGAGGAATAAAATCCAAAACCAGTATTGTGGATATAATGGAGCCAACTGGAGCATCCCCGTGTTCCAGGGGATGAACAAGTCATTGAGGTAGAGATGGTGTCCCTGACAGTCTGTGTAAGGCGAAAGCTGAGCCTGTGCAGGGCTCTCCCTCCTCTTATTTAAGTTTTCCAGGTAGGGGCTGAAGGAACTGAGGAGAATGAGCTAATTCAGGTGTGGGCTGTAAGAGCTGGAGCACAACAATGGGCTTTGATGCTGCCTGCCAGCCCCCTGGGGATGGAAGGCAGGGGGATGCCAGGGAGGAAAAGGCCAAGAGCAGGTTTCTGTTCTGGCTCCTTTTGGGTGGGAGCAATCCCTGGATGTTTTCAGCTTTGGAGGTGGGCTCCTGAGAGGGGGAAATAGTGTCTTCCCTTGGTGAGGAAAGCTCCTAGCCCCAGTGCTGGTGCTGCAGATGATGGGCTTCCAGGAGAAGTCAGGGCCAGCAGCAGCTTTCTGTCCTGGGGGAGCAATTTCTGGACACTTTCAGTTTTGGTGCTGTGGACACTGAAGTCATTCAGGGCTCCTGTGAGCTCCCAAGACTTGAGAGCAGGAACTTCTGTGCTATAAATATGTGAGCTCATGACTAAAATGAAGACTGTGCACAGCATCCCTCAGGTTATGTATTTAATTCATTTTGGCAAGGTCTTGCTGATGGGTCATGACAAACCTTCCTGTTTGTAGGAAACAATGAAGTGATCCCTTAAAATACAAGTTTACGAAAATGGGAGCCCAGTCTTTCAGCCAAGCTGCCAGTGAAGTTCTCCCTGTAGAGATGTGGATTTAGAGTTATGCCTGGCTGGTGATTTACACATACTTATACCCACATACAGAGGGAAGCACCTGTACTGACATGCACACAGTCAGAGTGGAGCAGTGCCCTGGCAGTGATGTGCTTTTGGGGTATAAATAATGTCAGCATCACTTCTCCCACTGACCAGGCTGTGCTGGGCAGCGCAGTGCACACTACACTGACCACCTCCTGACTGCTCTGGGGGACAGAATGATCAGAGGAAATGCTTATCCTGCTGCAAACTGTGCAATGATATTTGTGCTAATGCACTGTGCACCTGCAAGAGCTTACTCTGAACCAGACTATTCCACTGACTTAACTGAGATGAAAGATGCAGAGCCTGGGCAAGCCAGTAACAGGCTCATGGCTGGGACAAAGAATTACACAGCTCTACAGGCTCCAGAATAAAGTCAGACAGTAATTTACTCCCACTGATGGAGACTGGTTAATTCTCATGGGCAAACAACTTGTTCATGATATTTATTCCCTGTGCTGGTCTGTGAGGTTTTGGTTACTGCTGTGACATTTCACAGCCATGTTTACTACTCCATGGGCTGTGTGGGTTTGAGCTTCTGCCAGTCAGGTGGGTGCTACAGAGGAGAGACTGACTGCAACAGGTAAAATTAAAATGAGTGATCTGCACTGGAGGTGGGGAACAAAACCATGCAGTGTTATTCTTGCCAACAGAACAACAGAAAGAATCACTCCTGTGCATGTTCCTGGTAAACAAATTGGAAAGGTCATTGCTGGCAGAGGCAAAAATTTGAGGTTTTGGATTAAAATTTTCTGCTTTTGATTCATCTTCTGGGTTCAAGCCATTCCCCAAGATTTCTGTACAGAACAGAGTGCCTATCAAAAGGAAAATAAGCAGAAAAAGATATTTTCTGCTGGTCAGATCACAGGGTTGTCATTTTCTTACACATTGTCCCATATTGTCCTCCATTGCCCCACATCCTTGCTCAAGCAGCCATCCCAGGATGTCACTGCACAGGAGAACTCTCCTTGGGAGAAGTCCCAGCTCTCAGTGAGCTGAGCCCATTTCAGAGTGTTGTGCAGTAAATCAGGCAGCAGGACCCCCGGCAGGGATGTGCCACTCACTGCTTTGGTGCTCCTGCAGGTGTCTGCTGGTGAATCTTTACTTCTTGCTGTCTGAGACCAACCCCTCAGTCATTCATCTTGTCTCCCTGAAGCCCAAACCTGAGGATTTAGCAGAGTTCTGCCCAAAGAGGGATCATTCAGCAGCACACAACTGTAGCAGCAGGGGATCATTAAATACTTGACTTAAATGAAAACTTATGAAAGTTGCTTTGAATACCAAATTTCTCCTCTCTGCCTCACCAAGTGCCTGTGATGTTACCTCCTAGTGCAGAGCTTTCCAGAACAGGTTCACTCCTCTGATTTTTGCTGCCTCTGTATTTCAACTGTGACCAAAATGACTGTAGATGGATGTGACACAGCAAGTAATATTTTTATTCTGACATGATTTGAAATGTAGACAAGTAGTCTGGCAGAATTTAAATATTCACTGGGACTTTGTCCTTAATAAACACCGCTGTGAAATGCTCCAGTGCTGCTTCTAAAGGACACACCACAAGTTTTACAAGGTGCACAGGCTAAGTGTAAATAATTATCAGTTCTCAGATTCTCATCCAGGCAGGAGAGATGCCAAGAGCTTGTGTGTTTATCCTCAGATCTATTGGGAAATTTCCCAGGAGCATGAGCTCCTAGACATTTAGTCAAAACATCTAGTGGTAACTGTCTCCAGAACATTCAGCAGCTCTTTGATTGACATATTTCTCATCAACAAGTTGGCTTTGTTTACACGGCTCTGAGAAGTACATAGGCAATGATGGGAAAAAAAAAATACAACCAGACTTTTCTGTTCTTAGACTTTCTTCTTCTGGCAAGAGGAGTTTTATTTCAGGAGTTGTTACCAGCCCAGACTTGCTATCATTAGCCAGCTGGGCTGTGCTGAAATGGCCATGCAGAGCAGCTTGCAAATACTCCTTGAGGAGCTTTCCAGCAGCTCAGATCTGAAGCAGCATCAGTAGAAGGCGAAGAAAGTTGGTTTGTTTTATTTTATTTTATTTTTCAGCATACCTCTGCTTTCTGGGCTGAGCAGGTTTTTGTCACTTCTGTCAATCACACTTTTAGGAAGTAGATCCTGTGTCTCTGCAAAACACGGGTACAAATTCTGGAGTCACAGAATGGCTTGGAAGGAACCCTAGAGATCATCTCATTCCAAACCCCTGCCATGGGCAAGGACACCACCCCCTGGACCAGGTTCCTCCAAGGCTCCTGGTGCACCTTCAGAGCTGTCAGATCTCATTTTAATTTGCTTAATTACATAGAACTGTTTCTTTTCAAACTGACAAACTCTAACAAATCCTCTTCTTCCTCAGCAGCCTTGACACTTCTAAAATCCCAGCAGGGATGGCCCAGGTTCTACTTCTGACATGATGCTGAGACAATTCATCACCACCTGCATCTCCAAGAATCTAGTTTATCCACCTCAAAAATATCTGCAGAACTTTATTTATGGACACAGGGAATTATTGTAATGGATCACCTCACAGGCCCTCATCTATCTGTGTTTTCTTGTAACAGCTCTCATTATAAGACCTAAATATGCACACACCAAGCTGCAAGAGGGGAAAATTTGGTGTTTCTTTCCCTACCACATTAGTTCATGCAGTGGGACCCACACCAGCCTAAGGAGAATAGAAGGAGGAGGTGAAGTAACTTAATCACTTACCTGCTCCTCAGTGTGCAAGCACACTGTGACATTTTTTTGCCCCACACCATATGGGTTTCCAGCTGCTGCCACTCTCCCAGGTGAGGAGCCTTGGATTGGAGCTGGTGGCTCATATCCCAGAGGAAGGCAGCACTTCTTGTTCAGCCCACACTCCTGAGAATTGCTCTGTGTGTCAATCTAACAATGAGAGCACCAGAAACTTCTTTATCAATTATTCCAATTGCCCTTGGCCACCTCTGGGAGCACCTCACCTACAGCCTGAGCAATTGCTCAAGCCAAGGTGCCTGTCCCTCAGAATAAATCAATAACACCTCAGAGTTAATAACTGTGAAACACTAGAGCAAAGCTTGCCATATTATCCAGCAATTAGGAAGATTTCTGTTTTTAAATCCATAGCTACTGAGAGTTCTCAAAAAAAAAAAAAGCAGTTTTGGAACAGAAAGAAGGACAAGCTGTTTCAGTCATCATTTTATTACTGGCTCACAAGGGAAATCAGTGAATCTACCAGTGGTTCATGCAATCCTGTTGCCAGCTTCCCAGAAAGGAAACGTCATGTATAGCAACTTGTTTTTCTATAGCAGCAATTAAAGTACATAGGAGGCCACAAGAAAATCAATACAAAACTGGTAAATCTGTAATGAATGACAGCAAAGTACTGATCCTCTTGCCTAAAGAAACATCTGTCTAAATGCCACCAAAGGGTTAGGCAGTAGAAGGCTTTTATGGTTGGTTTTTGTAGGGTCTGCCATTTTTTATCTCTTTCTTTGTGTAAGGATCACCCAATGTCCTCCTGCTTCCTGTGCTGGAGTTTCCCCTGAGGAGAGCATGTGCAGGTGAGAATTTTCAAGGCTTGAGATATCCCTGAAAAGGGTACATTTTTTGCTCCATGAGATATCTGCTACTGGTGGAACCCCTCAGAGGGCAGAATTCTGAGAGCCATGGGCTGCCTGTCAAGGGAGAATTCATCCTTTTGCTTCAGGCTTTGGGATCCACCATCCACGGCCCCTGCCAGGCTGACACCCATCCCCACCTATTCATCCAGAGGAGATGATTGGCAAGGGGCCCCTGAGCAGTGGTCCAGAAGTGAATATCAACCACTGATCTCACAACAACAATATGGCAATTTTTTAAAATACAATAACATGTTTTCAGCCTGTTTTTTTTCACTGTTCCAACACATGTCTCTTCTATATCTTGCCACCATGTTGTTGCAGCCTTCTGCATGGAGGCTGTCTCCATGGTGTCCTGTCCTTTCTGAGCCAAACTTGGTCCTATTTTTGCCCTCTGCAGTTACTTTCAAATCACTTTTTTGCTTCTTTTCAAATAACTCGGGCTGAGTTTCTTCTCTTCTTGTTGTTCTCCACAGGAATTATCACAATTAATTGTGCACATGTAATTTTTCCCCTCCCCATGGCATTTTTAGGTAATTTACTGGGGTAAAGGCCAGCCAGTGCTTCTGACAACTTCCTCACTGCCCAGCAAGGCAACACCCAGGGAGAGGTGCAGAAAGCATCATCTCAGTACCCAGGTCACATACAGTGCTCATAAATAATTGCAGATCAGCCCTATAACCTTCACAGATGTAAGCTCATCTGTTGCTGGGATGTTTATTTTTCTTCTTTTTTTTTTTTTTTTTCTTTTTAATTTCCACCTTTCCTTCCAGCAAAACTGTGTCCAAATGCTTTTCTAAGCAGAACCAGATAACGCTTTTGATTGCAGCTGGGATGTTTGGTTATTCATGACATTGCTTTTGTGTCTGCTGGGGGGGTTTTGCTAATAATTTTTATCAAGCAAGTTGTTTTCTAGTGCTGGAATGGCTTGCTCTGCTGTGCTAAACACTCACTGTATCTGTCACATGCTCATCCTATTTCAGCAGCGAGGAATCAATAGGAATTGATTTGAGAATGTCCAATCTTATCAAATATGGAGCAGGGTACTGGGACAAAGGCTGGACTGGTGGGGTAACCCCTAACAAGGCACGGGTATGAGAACCTTGTTCAGAAGGATGGTTGGACCCCAAGGTGTTAAATGCTTTTGTTCCTCCCCGTGCCCTCAGCCTAGAGATGGAGACAATTTCCCCAGCAGCTCCCTCCTTCCCTCCCTCCCAGCTAAAAGCAGTGTAAGCACACTTTCTACTCCTAGCAGAAGATTACGTTCTGAGGAGAGAAAGTGTTGCATTTAGAAACAGAAACGCTGCCAGCAAATGCTATTTCAGCAATTACCTATGTTTAGTAATTATGCTAATGTTGATTCTCAAAAGGCTGTTATTTGCTCAGCATGTTCTTCATACTTTATCTCTCTACCTGCCTAACCCTTTATTTTCACTCTAGCTATTACTGGTTGTTTGTCAAGTTAAGTGATGTTTGCAGTGCCAAGTGTTGTCAAGGTACTGTTGCTTTAGCTGAATTCCTATTTTTCCAATACCGGCTGCTGTGATTTTCTGCACATCACTACTACAAGGCTTTGGGGATTGGATTTCACTGCTTACAAGGAACCTTGGGTGCTGCAGGTGTTATTGGGCTGTGGAATGGATGAGTGAGCAGCTCCTGGGGGCTGTAAAAATATGTTTGATGAAGTGTGATGGGCACCAATTTGTAAGTGTTGGACTGACACATGAGGGGGACCTGTGTGTGCTCCTGTCCTGCTGCAGCTCCAGCCAGAGTGCTGGGAATTGAAAACAGCCCAACACACACTCCTGTGTGGCCCTGACAGAAACACCACACCTAGAGCACCCTGCTGGGCCAGGTTTGTGAAAAACCAGCTTCACTTTTCTGGTAAAATTTAAAATGTTTAATAAAAAAGACAGTAAGACGCACAAAAGCAAAAGGGTTGAAAAATTATGGCCGGGTGCTTGGCATTCAGTCAAGAGCACACCACTAACTCAGAAAACACTTCTTTAAATGCACCAGCATGATGAATATTCATAGACGCCCCTGCATTATTCAAATTTTCTTCGAGTTTAGACGTTCTTTTGCTTGGTTTCAACCCCCGACCTGCCCCCATTCCATCCTGCAGATCAAATCAACATTTTTGTTTCTCCCTGTGGCTCCATCCTGCTGTCCTCACACTCCCTGAAAACAGAGGGTCAATAAGTTCCTCCCCTGGGGCTCGGGTGTCTGTCACCACCATCTTCATCCAGATAGGATAATCCAAGAATGTGAGGGATTTCTTGATTGTTTTTACCATTCTCTGAGTTACCTACATGAATGAAAACTTTTTATATCACATAGTCTTCATTTTAATACCATGCTATAGCCCAAGAAATTTATATATATTTATCACACTGCTATTTCTAAGTTTTGTTAATAGCAGAAATAAAAGAAACTGTAATAAACTTCCTTATTCTCATCTCACAACCTGATGGTGTGTGATTTTTTCGTGTCTGTCTGGCAACACTATATCCTTACAGCAGAGTTATTTTAACATTATAGCATTCATCTTAATATTCAAGAAAAGCCAGCTTTATAATATGTATTTATAACCTTTGTAAATTAATTGCTAGGATTTCCTCAGAAGGAAGAAATTCCATCCAATCCTGCACAGGCTGTGTGGAGGGAACTTTTCCTTCCAGAGGATCACAGAATCAACAATCACCAGGTTGGAAGAGACCTCCAGGATCATTGAGTCCAGCTCAACCCTAACCTCAACTAAACCATGGCACCAAGTGCCACATCCAGTCTTTTCTTAAACACATCCAGGGATGGTGACTCCACCACCTCCACGGACAGACCATTCCAGTACTTTATCACTCTTTCAGTAAAAAACTTTTTCCTGATATCCAACCTGTATTTCCCTTGGCACAGCTTAAGGCTGTGTCCTCTCATTCTGTCAGCTGCTGCCTGAAGGCAGAGGAGCAGGGATGTGAGGTGCAGGGATGTGCAGTGTCCTGGAACAGCAGCATCAGCCAAGAGCCAGCCTTGTTTAATGGTCAAGGAAAGGCAGGTACCCACCAGGTTGACTCGGCACTTGTGTTTATTTTGTTTATTAGCTGAGATGAGTGAGCTGAGCACTGCAGAAAGCAGAGATTAATCACTAATTGTATCTGCTTTAAGGGGGCATTTTGAACAGCTCACCCTTTTGTTAGGCGGATCTTCTCACACATGTCAAGTCTCCCGATGGATAAACAACCCATTATCTCACTTGACTCTTCTGTTTTCCTTTCCCCTCCCCTCGTGAAATGCTGGATCTGATTTAAGTTCCTCCAGCATCCAGTGACTCCAAATTCAATAGATCTTCCTTGTTACCTCTTTCCTTTCGGAAAGTCCTCATCAATGAAACCCTTGAAGATGATTTAAATGACCAACACGTAGTAGCGCTCTTTAACTGTGCAATCAGAGATGATTTACTGAATGCATTTCGGGATGATTGGAGATTGTTAAGGGATTGTTCAGGGAAAAGAAGGGAAGTGGCTGAGGTGTTTTGCCTCCCCTCAAAGGGCAATGCACAGCGGCAGGAGCACGGGCTGCATATGTCACTATTATTATGGAACACGGAGCATCCATTAAAAGGCAGAAAAGCCAATATGTCACGTATTTGGAAACCTTCCACTCGCTGCAGAACCATCGCAGAGCACAGGCCACAGAGATAGATCATGCTGACCTATTTCCTAGACTGGAAACTGAACCTCATGTGCTGTTTGCACGCTCATTATTTTCACCAAAGGCAGCTGCAGATGCAGTTATGCTCCTTGCACCTTCCCTGGAAGCTCAGTTTAAGTGCTGAAACGTGCATCTATCTCATATTAAACAGGAGTTCTTCCTCCAACTTAAAGTTATTTTTTTGTCTCAGGACCAGCTGTCAGACTTTGCACATACAGGATGTATTCAGGATAACAAAAAGGAACAACAAAACATAAATATCAGTGGCAGATCTCACTGGTGTGCTGCAGATTTACCCCACCTGCCTTTGCTCAGCACAGTTGTGCCAGTTTAAACAAACTGTGTAAGTTTAAACTCACCTTCTTCCCAGCCTGTGAGAGCCCCTCAGAGCAGGATCTCACATCTCAGACCAAGAGATTGCTGTGTTCACTTTCTCTTTGCTGCTGACTTTGTGTATCTCAATCAGCCCCAGAACATTACACGCTTGAACCTTCCTTCAGCTTAATCAGTTTCAAATATTTATTTGTCTTTCTAATATAAAAGTCTTTCTGTGCCTACTGATCAGCTGAACCGAAGCCAAGATCAGGCTCTCAGCAGTCTACAGCTCACAAATGACCTCGTGTAAACAAAAATAAAAGAGAATTTCAGTGGTCTGTGTGAGGATTTGAGATTGCTATAATGACATGGAATTTACAGGAGCTTGAACACACAGGGGAGATCTGTTTCAAAGAAGAAATATGATAATTTATGGCCAGAGGGAATAAGGGAGAGTTAGCCAAAATGGAAATTACCTGTTGGTGCTCTTTTACTATAACCCCTATAACTCCAATTATAGAAATACAGTGAGTTGTTTTACTCTTGTTCTATAACTCCAGCCCTTATGCATGACTTAATCCACACAGCACCTCTTAATGAACTCATTACTCTCCTGACACTGAATTATTAAGGAGATTTGCTTTTCTTTAAAGGGAAATGTTGAACAAATATATTTAGGAAGCAAAGGAAGATATCATGGATAAACCATCACAGCCCTTTTGGGGATCCCATGTGGCAACACCCAAGTCAGAAGAAGATTTGATGCCAGGATGACACTGGGGTTAGAAAGTGATTTGGGGGTTCTGGGTGTGAAGCAAAACTGCTGGGCTGATCTGGAAGTCCTCAGGGTACCCTCAAACGCAGAGCTCACACACAGCACGTTAATCTCTCTGAGATTTTCTAGTATTTTTCTGAACTTGAGACAATGAGGCAACAAAAAGTTTGTAAAACTTTGGGGTTTTTCCTGTGGTGCTATTTTTATTTATTTTTGTTGGGTTTGTGAAGCCAGTTCTGGTCCTGCAGGAGCACTGGCCTGTGTGCATGGGTGTTGAATTTCATTCTGAGGTGAGGTTCATTTTTTTCAATGAAAACCGAGAGTTTCCACACAAATCTGATTCTTTTGTTAAAGCTCTTACTAAAATAACAAAATCCTCTTCTGGAGAATGACCCACACAACCCACCTTGGTCTCCAAGAATTAGAAGATGGCTTAGGGACTTTGACTGTCTCTCCTTTTTCTTTTCCTTTAGCATGACCTGTGGGTTTTCTTCTTTATACACAGAATCCACATTAGGCCCTTCCATAAATGTACTTTCTCATTTATTTTCTGTTTCCCCAGCAAAAGGATTTCTGCGGCTCAAAAATCACATCCCTGAGCCTTCACACCTCATCTCCTGGGAGGTATTCTCACGCTCTCCTTCCCATCAGCACTGTTAGCTTTCCAAAGCAGTTCAAAACAGTAAAACCCCCTCCTTTGGTCTACAGTTTCAATATTTTCTTTCAGTAGATCCCTCCCAGCCTCAGCAATCAGCCAGGACATTTCCACCTCAACCCTGACACTTTGCTTTGCTTTCAGCCATCTCAGGCTTTGTTTTTGTTTTGGTTTTTTTTTTTTTTTTTTTTTGAAAGCCTCTTTGTCTGCTGCTGGATGGCAGCAGAACAGATGCTACAGGATTATGTTTCATTTCTGTCTTTACTCTCAGGCAAAATTCAATGTTCAGGGGCACGGTCGAAATTATTTCTTGATGGCCTTTGGATATTTGTTAAATACACACAGCTCTGGTGTATGATGTCTTTTCAGTGATGTTATATTGCTTTCAATAATAGCTACAATTTAGCAATTGCACATATACCGAGGCAAAAACACACTACAAAAGCCTAAAGCCAACCTGTAAATCCATGAATTCAAGGGCTAAAGGAGGCAGAGACTTTATAGTTATATTAAGCTACATTGTAGCTGGAAGTTCCAGCACACAGGTCCTATTTGTGAAATTATTAAGCCTGTGGAAGTTCACAATCCAATGGAGATTTTTTTTTCAAGTGAAAACCTTTTTCTCTTGTTGAAGTCTAATAAATTCCATGTGTTAAATGAATGCTTAAGCATTTTCAGGATAAGGATGCTTAGGATATAACTAAAAACCCATTTGAAATGGCCAAAGCGCCCAGCTTTGGAACAGAGGTACAAAAGCCAGAAAGCTGAAGTCATCAAAACATTCCCTCTTCTTCTTTGAGTAAAATCAATATCCCTTTGAAGCAGTGAAATCTGATGTAAAATCTTGCAGTGAACTTCTGAATTTCCCATTCTGGAGTGGGTGTCCAGACACCCCAGTGATTAATGCTTTCATGACTGCCCAGCCAGATGGAAGCAGATGGAAGGCAGAACCATAATGGCCATGTAAATAAAAATGTCTTTACTAAAGGCTCTGCCAAGGCACTGAAATCTCCGGGCCTGGAAGAAAACAGCAAAGCTGGGGGGGATGCAGTAATGGTCAGAGGAGCGTTCCCAGTGCAAACACTGAACATGCAGAAAGAGGTGGGAGCCTTTGTTACCCATCTAATATATTGTTGTTTCATATTAATTGTAAACAGGAATTTTTATGTGGAGCTGCTGGAAAAGCACCTGTGAAACAAATAAGCTGATCAGCTGGGCAGAGCTAATGAGGCACCAGAGAAGCAATTCCTTAATATTACTTAAATCAAATTTGTCAGTTTACTGTTATTGTCCTTTAACTTTCGTAAGTTCAGAGTCTGCTTCCCCCAGTTTTCTGGCATTGTCATGTAACTTTTATTATTATGGATTCTGCTTCAGCCCCTGGCCTGGGCTCAGTTACCCCTATGGGCACATGTAAATCTTCCAGGGAGAACTTGGGCCTTTCTTTTTTTTTCACAATTCAACAAAGCTGAGTTATTTTCACTGAATTGAGAGTACTCTGAATAAGGATCCTGCCTGTCATCTCCAAAAGTTCATTGCATTAATTTCAGCAGGGCTCTGAAGCCCAGTCTTGGCTGAGTTATTCATAAGCAGACAGGACTGGACTAAGGGTGCAACCCAGAGAACAGAAACAGCACCAGGCAGTGCTGGAATCCTCCCCCACGGATTGAACAACCAACTGTTAATATGCATAAGTGTGATTTTGCAGCCAGGCCGTGGGCTAAAATATGTGTGAGAGAGCACAGATGGACTTCAGAATTACCAGGCAGCCGTGAGAGATGAGCAGTTGAACAGCCCCAAAGACAACCTGCTTGCAGGCAGGTACAAAACCACCAAGCCCACATCCTGCTCTGATAATAACACCTGCTTTTATTACCCATCAATTATATTTCCTAACAGGTTTATTTTTTTGCCTTTTTTTTTCTTTTTTTTTTAGATATTACCATGCAGACCATGGGAGGAATGAGAATGTTGTCCACCTCCCAATATCTCATTAAGATTTACCTGTGACAGACAGACGCCTACACAACATTTGCAGAGCAGGTTGTGCTGTGACAGTCACTTCCAAACATGATTGTTCCCTACCTGTGCTGCCCCACACCTGCCTGTTTTACCATCCTTAACTAAACATTTTCTTAGTGTGCAAAGCTCAACCCTGTGGAGCCCCAACTTGAAGGACTCATTATTATAAACAATAGATAAATCATTCATAACAATCAATATCTGTGTTCCTCATATGCTTTGTTTCCAATGAATAATCCTGTCAGTTCATGTTTTCAGGCATGGCAGCAGGAAAAAAAAAGCTGCAAGCAGCTCTGAAAACTTCCCAAATTGTGGCTTCCAGCAGTTCTTTTGAAGGGCTTTAAAAGGTGGGTGAAGGATGCAGGAAACCCACAGGCAGAGTGACTTGGGTGTGGTGCTGACAGCCCAGACTGCAGTTAGGACTGGTGTAAACTGTGGGGAATAGGAGCTGGCAAAGATTAAAGGTTTTCCCCAAAACTGAAGAGGAGATACAGAGAGGTGAAAAAAGGTGGATCAGGGGGGAGTGGCACAGCCAGTATAAACCTGGAATCACTGAATAGTTTGGGTTGGAAGGGACCTTAAAAATCCTCCAGTGCCCCCCCGTGCCATGGGCAGGGACACCTTCCACCATCCCTGGTTGTCCCCAGCCCTGCCCAGCAGTGTAAACCCACACAGCCCCAGGATCCAAGGGTGGCACTCCAAACAGACAGGCACAAAATGAGACTCAGCCCAAGGTCACAGCATGGTGCAAAGACCCTGCTGCACCCAGCAAGAGCACCTGCCTTCCACTTACCTTTTTTAACCACTTATCCACAATTTCTGTGTAATTGCACCTGCCTAATAGCCTTCTGTCAGGTTCCTGCCATTCATCCATCACACATTAACAGTCTATTCTGATTTCTGAGGTACATTTCATCTTCTCTGACACCCATAATTTCCATGTAACCCCTTTATTGAGGCAATTAAATCTTCTTTCCATCCTTTCTTTTTGGTTTCAAATTTACATTTTTAGTACTAGTTTTGCAACAGCCCTGGCTGCTTCACAGTTGCAGGATTTAATTCATGTTTATGTTCAGTTCATGTGGCACCCTCACCACATGGTTCATTTCTGTCAACTATGAAATTTAAATTGCAGCCCAGGCTCACTTTGCATTTCCACATTTCCACCACAAGAGACATGAAAACACAAGATCCAAAATGAGATGTTTCCTTCTAATTTTGACAATTTGCTTATGTCCCATAATTTTTTTGCATGATGATTTACAAAAAAAACCCAAATTCTATCATTATTGTAGCTGTTCTCCTTATAATGCATGCAAATGCATAGTCCTGTGTGTGTGAAAAATATAGAGGCAGGGGAGAAAAACGCTAATGAAAAACTCAACAGAGCATGCAGAGCTTCTACCTGGCATTTCTAACAAGTTGTCCATCTTTATGGTCTTCAGGACCATTTAGAGTTTATGGAACAGGTCAGTGAGTGCTTTTCCTTGCATGATTTTGATAACACAAGAAGTTAATAGCAAAGTTTAGTGCTGTTTGCTGAGGAGGATAAATGCAAGAGAGTCTGGATGTCAGCAGCAAAGGCAGCCTCACCCGGCTGCTTCTGTTCCCACAGCAGCCCTGGGAATGCTGGATATTGGCACAGGCCTGTCAAAAATCCTGAATGGAGTAGGGAAGCCTCGGAAGAACACTTTTATTTCCCACCAGATTCTACATACATGTGCTAAACCTGACTTTTGGAAAGGCTTTGCTGCCCACCCCTGCCCTGCTGGCCCTGCTGGCATCCCTCAGTCACTGCAAACACCAAATCTGTGCACAGCCAGTGGTTTTCACAACCAGCGTGTCATGGGTTTGTCTTCATTCAGAAGGAAGGGTCAGACTTCCCGAGGATTAGATTGGAGCAGTGCAGAGGGTCCTGTGTGCTGCCCAGCTCCCAACTGAGCAGTTACTTTTCCATCCATAGGACAGTGACCAAACCCCTCAGGGAATGATTTTGAAGTCACTTTCACACCTGGGTAAAAGCAATATTTATAAAAATGACTATTTGACATGTAGGCACTACTGGGTTCCAAACCTGTGCAAGAATTTGCACAAGCCATGGTAAGGAGTGAGACCAGCCAAGCTGAAGCACCTCACTGTCCACTCCATCCCAGATCCTAACACAACCCACAGGGTCCTAGAAACAAAGAGGAGAACTCAGAAACTTTGCTTCTGACACATGTCAGAGCACATTTCCCCTGGTAAGACCCAGCATTTTTGATTCACAGAACGAATAAAAAAACAAACAGAAAATAAAAAAAAAGAAAAAGAGGAGAATTAGTTCTCCTTCACCTTAATTGTCTCAGTCCTTCAAAGGAATAACCACTGTGAAATGGATCTTTGTTACAAAGAAGTGATGTTGGGGCCACTGTGCTGTGCAGGTCTGGATTTCCAGCAAGGAGCTTCCAGAGCTGCCCCATGACCAGGGTGAGGAGCCTGCTGCTCTCAGCTGAACCATGGGGGACCAGGGGAGATCTGCAGGTTACACTGAGATGAAATGGTCTGAACCCAGTTGTGGCCCTGATTTTCAGCCTTCTGATTTTGTTTTCCTATTTCTACTGGAGTTTCTCATGATTTTAACATAAAGAAAGACTGATGTTTTGTGAACAACATTCTTTCTAAGGACAAACTGATGGACTGCTGGTTTGACCACTGGGGTCAGAGGGATGTTCCCTTCGTCCTCCAACTCTTGACCAAATCCCAAAAACTATATAAGTTGAGTTTCCCAAAATAAAGGTCTTTTCTCACTTCTCAGCCTGATGGGTGAGTGTCATTCTTTCATGTCATGCTTGCAACACCAGGCTGCAGGCTTTCCTGGGCTTAGGGAACATTTGCAAGGGGGCAAGGGGACAGTGCCCAGCCCTTCTGCAGCCCCAGAGCAGGGTGCATGGCCCCAGGCTGTGATGGCACTGTCACCCCACCTGGCCTGGCACAGGACAGAGGGACTGCAGAAGCCAGAGAGCAGCACAAGCAGCTCTGGCCTCCCCTCAGGACACTGTGCCAGGCTCAGGGAGTCTCCAAGGGAGCCTGAACAAAGCTGCTCTGAGCAGGGTGAGCGTGGCTGTGGTTCCAGCTGCACTCAGGGACCAGCAGGGCACTGCCAGGGGCAGCAGCAATGCCCTGGTTTGCTGCCCACAGCACCTGTGCCAGAGCCCACAGCAGCCTGGCTGGCCCTGCTGCTCACTGGCACCTTCAGGACGGTGTTTACAAGGGAACTTCCCCTCTGGGGTGGGGAGCAGTCCCTGACACATCCCTCCTTGCCTGGCAGCAGCAGCAGGAGCTGCAAATCTCACCCTACTGAGCTGTCCCCTCCTGGCTCTGCCCCGTGCACATCCCACACCCAGACCAAAACCAAACTGCACCTTTTAATCGTTTTCCTCAACTAGTGAGAGCAGTTTCCAGGTACTAGAATATTGACAGTGCTTTTTTAAAACTGGATTGGTGGTCCTTAGGAGCCTGCTGTTACTTAGGAGCATGGGCTGTTATGCTGGAATTGTCATCTTGTCATCAATTAACTTTTAATTAATTTGAATTTTATCTTTCCTCTATCAAGTGGGGAAGAAGAGAGCAATGGGCAGGATAGGAGCAGGCAAAGCAGCTTCAACAGCAATTTCACTGAGCAAACTATGAGCCACTAAACACTGCCAACACTTCCTGATGTGCTCTGCAACCATTGTGAGCACGATGAGTGACATTAATTTCTAGTGCCCCTCTGCATTTCTGACAAGAGGCACTTCTTGAAGCCAGGATTCACTGTGGCACCAGCACAGCCAGCACTGAGCCACCAGGCAGTGGTGCAGTGACATTCTCAGGCTGCAAAACCAGGTGGTCAGACATTTGGTGGGTTGGGGTTTTTTTGTAGTAAACAGTGCAGAAATAGGGAAATCTCCTCCAAAGAGGGGGAAGCAAACACTGAAAGAGAATAAGGTAAATCTTTTCTCACCTTCTCCCTCATTCCTGATTTATCTATTGCTCCACTTTTTTGTATTTCCAGTGCTTAAATGGGTCTTCAAGCGAGTTGGAGAGAACTTGGAGAGACAGGACAAGGGGAAATTGCTTCAAACTGGCAGAAGGAAGGGTTTAAATTGGATATAAAGAAGAAATTATTCCTTTGGCTTTGGCACAGGGTGCTCAGAGAAATGTTGAGGTGCTGTTCCATCCCTGGCAGTGCCCAAGGCCAGGTTGGACAGGGCTTGGAGCAGCCTGGGACAGTGGAAGGTGTCCCTGCCCATGGCAGGGGGTGGAAAGAGGTGATCCCTAACACTCCTCCCAATCCCAGCCATTCTGGGATTCTCTGATTTTATGCTCATCATGTGTGAAGATCTCTCCATTGCTCACCTGCCTTGCCTGACCCAGCTCTCCTATCAAACCTTTGCCACAGATTCCTGTCTGTGCAGTGTCAGAAAAGTAACACAGAATCTTGTGTCTGTTTGTGGAGAAAAAGCTCCATTGAGAAGGAAAGCAAAAGCTGGTGTTTGTGTGGAGTCCCAGCTCCCTGCCTGACAGGATGCTCCTTCCAGTGGGGTGAGGGATGGCTGGGGAGCTGTGGGAACCAGCCCAGAGGGCCTGGACTGCAGTTCAGAGAGAGGTTTAAATCCATTAGAGGGGACACAGTAGATGTAGAGCCATTTGTTTCTTCTAAGTGAAGCAGTGGGTTTGTTTCTGTCCTGAAGCACTATTTCAGGGTGAAGGAGAGAGACAAAGCCTGAATTTGTGGGAAGAACAAAACCATTCCTAACCCTCTCAGTTTAAGGGTTTATGGTACTTGCAGCCTTTGTTAAAAATGGTTGAAAGAGATCCCTGGTCCCTCTACAGTTATACACAAAAATCAGTGTACCATTCATCTTTTGTTACATGGTTAGACTTACCAAAGCCTTTATCTTGAAGGCAATACTGATTATACCTGTGCTGAATTTTTTTTTGTCACTCTGATTTCCTTGCAGGACTAGTCCACAATCCCTTGATCATCCAGGCAAATCTGTCATCTCCCCATAGAAGCACCTCCATCAGCCTGTTTTTGATGCAAGCCCTGATAAAGGGCAGAATTTAAGCCAACCACAGCCAGAATTAAATAAAAAAATGGGGTTCTGCCCACCTCTTTTTTTTTTTTTTTTTTTTGTCTCTTGAAATTACTTTCCAGCTCAGTCCCAGACTGAGTAATTCAAAGCTGATGGGAAATGAAAGTCATGGTCCGTGGAGAGCTAATGGATATCTAAAAACAGCAAAAAAAAGTTAGGGAAAATTTATCCTCCCCTCGCCCCTAAATCCACCTGAGTTGAGAAGTGCAATACATCAACAGGTCTGTTGATAGGTTGTCTTCTAGCACAAGCTTATCATCCCATTTTATCTGCCTCATCATCTTGTGGACCTACACATTGGCAGCAGATAGATAGCTCCAGAAAGAGTCAAGGTAACATTAAAGAGACAAATGCCTCCCATCTCCCTGGGTTTTTATGCACACTGACTCCACTCCAGAGTCGTCTGTACGGCCGTCTCCTCCTGCCACCAGTCTCAAATAAAAACAAAACAAAGCCCTAAATAAATGCCAGCAGGCTGAGGGGAGGGGAGGGGAGGCTCAGCAGTGAGAGCAGTGACCCCAGGCACTGGCTCAGGGGAGGTGACCCAGAGATGTTTCATCCAGTGGCTCCCTCAGGGGACACCCCCTCCAGCTCTCCCTGCTCACACATGACTGTGCACATGTCCTGCTTTTCCCCCAGGACATTCTGCTGGAGATGAGACATGAGGACAGAAGGATGGCACTTCCACTTTGCCCTTCTGTTTTCTCTCTCTGGCCTTGATTTTTGTCACGTCTGTGCTCAGACTTGTCTTTATCAGGGGTGCAGGGACAGTCAGGAGGGCTGAGAGCAAGTGTCCACCCAGCCCTGTGTGCTGGCCCTGGCACCATTCCAGTCTCATCCTCCTTTATCTCAGGGGTTTTTTGAGACTGATGTGGCCTGTGAATTTAGCAGCCCTGCACTCTTCACTCTACAGGTAAAACTTAATTAATTCTTAATTAAAGATGGAGAGAGACAATTTGCAAGGGCCTGGAGTTACAGGAAAAGGGAGAATGGCTTTGAACTGAAAGAGAGTAGGTTTAGATTGGATGTTAGGAAAAAACTCTTCTCTGTGAGGATGCCCAGGGAAGCTGTGGCTGCCCCTGGATCCCTGGAAGTGTCCAAGGCCAGCCTGGACACTTGGAGGAAGTGTTCTTGGAGCACCCTGGGATAGTGGAAGATGTCCCTGCCCATGGCAGGGAGTTTGGAACAAGATGATCTTTTAGGTCCCTTCCAGCCAAAATAATTGTGTGAGTTCCATTCTGGAGCTCCTTCTCCCACTCCCAAAAATTATGAGTACATCCCAAAGATTGAAACCATCAGTAGTTACATGCAGTTCATGGCCTGGGGGAGCTGAAAATTGAAAGAAACTGCAGCACCTCATATCGAGTGACAAGACCTTCCATCCCAGGTTGTTTCTAAGAGCATCATCACTGTGAGGACTGCAGAGCTCATTTGGTGTCTGATGTGTGGGAATGCTGGAGGCACTCTCACTCCAGAAGGCAAACATGCTTTGGGAAAAGGCACAGTGGCAAAACAAAACCCCCAGCGTACTCATGGTAGGTGCACAAGCCTTTTCCATCAGTGGGGGTGGATTTGAACTTGCATCCCTTAGCTAGAATGGCTCATTCCTCTCTGAGATCAATGGGGCAGTTGCAGCCCTAGACATGAAAAGCAGGTCAGGAGGCATTTGAGAAGAAACTAAAAATATGGCAGCCTTTCTGAGGGTCAGGATAAAGGTAACATGAGCAGATATGAGAAGAGGAGGAAAAGGAATAAAACTTACAAAGCATTTCCTACTGCTGCCTTCCAAAACATGTGAGTGGTTTTAGTCTCCAGAAGCCTGTTGGAAAGAAGTTCTCAGCTCTGCTTCTACAAATAGCTTTCTAAAAATACCAGCCCCCAGAAATTATCACTGGAATTATTTCATATTTATTGTTGTTCAAGTGCCTATGTAGACAAAATGAAAATATAGATATCAGCCAAACCCTGGACCTCTTCTTGCCTCTTTCTGTGCTCTGGATGAGTTGAGCAAATGGAAATCTCTGTCCCTGGCTGTGTCCCTTCTATTGATTAGGCTTGGGAGGTACCAGACAAAGTCCACAGCACACTTGCTCCAAATTTTATTTTCCCTGACAACTTGGAAACTCACAGAACAGTTTTGTTCCCAGATACACAGCATCATTACAAGCTAAGAAAAAATATTTCCACCTTCCTCACTGGGTTCTGCACGTCCAGTGCTATCCACAGAGTCAAAGCTGTGGTAGGGACAAGCCTTGCAGCAGTGGGGCTCTGCTCTTAAATCTCAGGCTGAGGTTGTGCCCCTTTGCACAGCCACGTAATGCCAAATGACCCTCTGAGTGCTCATCAACGTGAGACCCAATGGACAGCACAGAGAACAAGGCAATAAATCCAGGCTGCAGCCTCCAGAGCACAGTGAAGAGGAAAGAGTGAGTCAGAAAATCCTGCTCCCTCCTTGCAACGTTTCCTGAGGTCCAGAGCGAGCTCAGAGGTGCCACTTCACACGTGTTCCTTTGCAGAACACAAATGGGAAAGAAAGCAAAGCTCAGACAGAACTGACTCTTCTTCACTGAGATTTATTGCTCACAGGGACTGGTGAGGGGCATGAGTCAAGGAGTGCTGAAAATAGAGAGAGAGAGATAATCAGGCTGTGCCAGCCAGGCTGAGCTTTCGCAGTCCAAAGGAAAAACAAATTGCACTCATGTCCTCCTTACAAGTTGGACCTTCCACAGATTCACACCCAGCAGTGTTTCCCACCTGTCCCATTGCTTTGCACTGAGGTGAACGGAAACGTGGTGGATACACACTGGGCTGCTCCCTGGGAAGCAAAAAACAGCTTGAGAAACCATTTTTCTTGAGTTTAACAGAGTGGGGAAATGATTTTCACCTAGCTCACAGTGAGTTCACAGGACCATCAGTCACTGCCTGTGCTGCAGCCACCGGGGCAGTGGGAGAGGGATTAACCAGGAGATGGCACAAGGCAGAGCAGCACGGGGTGCAACAGCAGCTCTGCTGCACAGCTGATGTAGGAGCATGTTGTTACCTGTTAGAATGAGAAACTGAGAGCTACTGCAGGTTTCTGTAGGGTGCAAATTGCTGCACAGAGCAAAGAGCTCTCTGCCTCCTTTGCAGCTTGAAGTATTCTGAATATAAGCAAAGGGAGAGCAGGGAGAGAGACACTGAAATGCAAAGGGAGGTGGATACCTGTGAAACATGTCATTTTCCCTGACACAGTGGGTTATTTGCATGGAGTGACTTTATTAAATCACCTTTTTGCCCCTGTGGCCACTGTCCAACAGGACAAACACACCCCATGGGAAAGCTGCCCTCACCCCACCCCAAGCACAGAGTTCAGGGGCATCCAAATGCTTGTGCCATACAAACCCTCCTCAGTCACAGCACCAAAGGCTGTTTTCTTCAAACCCATCCACTCTGGAAGCACTCAGTCTTTTCATAATCTGCAGTCCCTAACAAATCTGTCCCTCCAAGTTCATGAAAGGACCCCCACGTGCCCCAGCATGAAAACCCAGTGCCTGCATAGTGTCCTGGTGGGGTTTGATAGTCGCTGATGCCAGGGCACAGCTTGGTGATCCATGGGAAGCTGGAGCACAGCCAAGAGCAGGGACCCAAGGACAGACAGAGCTGGGAACAGAAATTCCCTGGGGATTCACCTGGGCTGGTGGTTTTTACCATGACCTGCAGTAACAGGGGGAGTCACATCCCCTCAAATATTATTTTACACTAAAAAATGAGGGTCAAACTCCTGAGTTCACTTGAACCCTGCCTAGAGATAAGGGTCAGAGTATGGTGGGATCCAAAGGAAGGTTCGTGTTTGTGAGGTGTGGCTCACTTCCCTCTCTACAACAGCAAGGAACACACACACAAAAGTATAGTTTAGTCTGTCTTCTGTCTTGTGTTTTGCTGACAGCTCCATAGGGAACCTCAGGAGCAGAGTAGCCGAGATATTGCAGGTACAGCTGTGAGTGTAATGGGTTTTTCAGTTCATTTGGAAAACAAAACAAGAGTGTTCTGTGTTGACCTGAAATATTTTTCCACTATAATGAGAGAAAAGGAGCAAATACTCATCTTCAATCAACCGAAACATTCTGTTTGACCCAAAATGAAAGTTTTAATTTTGTTTTCACAGCACTCAACCACTTCTTTATCCATGCTAAATTCAAAACAAGAAATATCAATCAAGCAAAATGCTTTGTGTTGAGCTGAATAGTTTTTCTTACCTCCCTGCCCTCACCTGGGGAACTCTGCTCTAATGCGAGGCGGGTTTGCAAATTATTTTGTGTTGTTTTTGAATTACATGGAGGAGTGAAGGGGAACCTTTCAGCAGGTTGAGCCCTCCCACCCTGGTGTGTGGCCAGGCTGGCGGAGCATTAACAGTGCTGCAGGAGCTCCCTCCTGCCTCCCTGGGCACGGCTGCAATAACAGCACCAGCTCCCTCAAACCAGCAGCTTGGAGCTCCCTTCTGCCCCATCCAAATGTCTGTAATAAAGGCAATTCCCGGCTCGGGAAAGGTGTGCCCTGCCTCCCCGCTGATGGCTACCTGCTAATCAACCTCCATCCTAAAAGGTGTCATTAACGGGGTCGGCATCCCCCGGAGAGCAGAGAACAGCAGGAGAGCTGAAAGTAAACCATCAGGTTTGTCAGGGTTTGAGTCGCAGAGCAGCTCTAATTGAAACTTCTCTGTCATTTACTCATCAGGAATGTAGAGCTCCTTCTTTGAATGAAACGTTAGACACCGGCCTGACAGCTCCAGGTGGAAGATTATCCAGCAGTATAATCGCTCCCTGACAGCCCTGGTTACTCCTACATCAGCATCTATTAACCTTCCTTTTATTCGGGCCCTTTTATGCCTTTTTAATCAGTGGCTCTGGGTGCTTTGGATCAAAAGCCAGTCAGATCTCAGGTGGGATGTGAGAACTGCATCTCCCCATCGAAGCTCTGCTGTCTGAGGGTACCAGGGCTGCCTGCCAGGTCACCTCCTCTTGGGTGGGAATCTTCATAAATCACTAATCCTGTTTATCTCTGGGAAGGAGATAGGTGTTTTGCCAGAATTTGAGCTCTTATCAGAAGCTTCAGATTTTGGGGTATACTGTTTAAAGCCCCAAGTCATGGATGTGAAAGAAAAAGTACTGTGAAAAATTCAGCTTTAATTTAATTTATTTTTTGATAAGTTAGTATCGAGGCTTTAGGTTTTCAGAGGGAGCTCAAAGCCAGATGTGAGTGCACCCTCAAGGCTCAGACACTGGAAGACAGATAAAAAGAACCCAAAGTTTATCCTCTCTAAATCAAGACTGGATGTCTCTTGAAAATTTGTGCTATAATTTAAACAGAAGTTATGGTCCTGATGCAGAAAATATTAGCTGAAGCTTCCTGAGCTGTATTATGCAGGAAGTCAGACTGGATGGTAGTAGTCCCTCCTGGCCCTCAAGTCTATGAGTCCTTCTCCTGCATTGTCCCAGACTGTCCTTTCTTGCATGATATGATTGGATCCCGACTCTACATGGCATTTGGACAGGCAGCACCAGGTGTGCATTTTGAGGGGGAAATAAAGGAATTTTAGCACCTCCATAACATCTTGCACCAGTTCTTTCTGCATGCTCTGAGCCCCCAGTGCAGACCTGGGGAGACACAAGACCTGTGGTGACAAGCAGACTGAGGCACTTTGGGCTTCATGTTGTCCCAGGTCGGTGACACAGGGTTGTCCCATGGTGTGAGCGTGGCTCAGCCTCTCCTTGGTGACACCAAGGATGTGACATTCCTTGCTCAGCACCTCTGGCCGTGCTGATCTCACCACACTTTTGCTGAGGCCACCTCAAGCTCTGTGTTTGTGAGAAGGCTCTTCCCTTTGTCTGCCACCCTCACCCCTTCCAATTCCAGTTGGTGCTTCTCCCAGCTAACAGCATCTCCCTGGAGCACCCTGAGCTGCCTTGGCTGCTGCCTCGGCTGCTGCCTCCTCCCCATTATTTGTGTGCTGCTCCACGTGCTGCTCCTTGCTCCATCCATGAGCCCAGATGCCCAAAGACTCAATACTCCTTTCCCAAGCCATCCTGGCAGGTCTTGCTTCAGCCTTGGGCCAGATTGCCTTTGCTGGCTGCAGTTGGCTTGGCAATACCGTGGTGGAGCCATCTCTGGAATAAATAAATAACTCTCACATGAATGATCAGTTCTGCTGCTCTAAGAGATGCTCAGGACCAATGAAACACATCCTAAGCTGTCTCACTGGGGAGAAGAAACAACCTTCAAGTGGTGATCCTCTATTTCTGCAATGCAGCCCTGGAAACCTAAAGTTCATCCCCCCACCTGGGGCTCCCAACCCCATTAATAATCTGAAATGAGACTGAGTCCATGCCCAGCAGAGCTTCCAGCAAAGTCAGACAAGGTAAAGCAGGGTGCTGGATCATAGGTGAGGGTTGGAGGGAATGGGGAGACCTGGGTGAAGGGAAAGAAATGGAATGGACTGTTGAAGGATACGTGGGGAAAAATGGCCTTTACAGAAGAGAGGAAAGGTTGTCTGGGGAAAAGGAGAAGAATGTCCAAAACAGTGGTGGCATGGCTGAAGGAATAGCACTGACAGAGAAGAGGCTGAGGGAACTGGAGAGTAAAAGGGTTGTGAAATATAAAATCTGAACTTATCCCTTCTTTGACACTATCATATCATATATTGGCAACAGCCAATTCGTGGGAAATATTCAGATTTTATGATGTTAATGTCTCAGCAAGTTCATGCAAGGTACCCAGAGACATTTAATCATTGGGTTTGTCTTTATTTAATAGAGGTTGTTAAATATCTGCAAAGCTGTTCAAACCACAGTGGATCAGTGCATAATAAACCACAAGGGAACTTGGGGGTTCTGTGTCAATTAAGCATCAATAGCCCTGGATTTGGAGGGCTTTCACCTCAGAGTTTGATTTTGGCTCTGCTAGTGAGCAATAGCATGAACTCACACCCCTCTGCTTCAGCACCAAATCAAATGAGGCCTAAACCATCACAGACTGGTAGGGATCCAAACCTTCCCAAATGTCAGTGGTGCTTCTATGCTTGAATTAAATCCAAACCTACTCCTAACGAGAGAAGAGAGGGTATTACAGCAGTGGCCCTGGATTTGGTCATGAGAACAGCTGGAGACCTTCCTGAGAGCAATGAAAGAAGGTCATGCCTATGTATGAAGCACGTGCTGATGGCAGAGGATAATTTACCTGCCTGAAGCGCTGGTGATGCCAGCTCTACCCCTGCACATGGTTTGAGAAAGGAGGAATACGTTTGCTGGCAGTGGATGTGGAGATCTGAGTTATGGGAGTTTGACATGCTGGGAATCCCTGTTGAACCTGGGAACAGGGTCAGGACTGTGGCCTGTGAGGTGACTTTAGCACAGCCATCTCTATCTGCATAACAACTGTTCTGATTCTAATCGTTATTTGTAACCCCCACTACGCCTCTCACCTGAGCAGCACCAAAAAAAGACTTTAAAAGATGGTTGCAGCTTATTTACAACAGCTCCATTGGCTCGTAGCACTCTCCAGATGCATGTTAAAGCAGCAATATAGGAAGCAAAAGCATTTTTAAAATCTGCTTTTAGAGCTGTGCATTGGTGACATGTATTTAAATCATCTGCACGCCATCAAGCATGGGCTCAAATTTAAATGTCACTGTGAAGCTCCTTCTCTTATTCCTTCACAGGGTGATTTGTCATCTTCCAATTCATGCAATGAAAGGAAGTGAGCAGAAAATTAGACAAACAAATAAAAATCTATGGTTTTAATGCAAAATGCAACCCTGGAAGCCTCTTACTGTAAGTTTTTTTAAAAATATCTTTCAAGAAGAAAAAGGACTGAAAACAAAGCAAAACTGCTGTGAAAAGAAACAATAGACAAAGCAAAAGTCTTTCTCTTCGCTTAAATGTTAGAAGTAATAACAAAATGAAATAATCATTATTGTTGATCACCTGGCTGCCAAAGTGGATGTTTACCTTCCTGTTTATTACTCACTTTGTTGTGATAAATTTGGATAAGCACTGGGGGGACAGGAATTAAGTGGTGGGGATTTTTTTCCAGTCTTTAATTCTAAACTCACGAGAGGAGCTTCATTTCCCAGATCGCTGAAATGTCTTTTTTTTACTGTCAATCTGACAAAGTGACTTATGTATTCCAATATATACATATATTATATATTCCAATTCTTTTTTCGAGAACTCCCAGTTTATGCTTCCTCAAATTATAGCATTGTTCTGAATGTGAAAACCTCTGTCTCTCTAATGCTTCTTTTGACTAGTAATCTTATTTTTTGCTTAGACAAAATATTAAGAGCAGAATCCATAAGTAATATAATATGGTTTCCATAGCTATCAACATTATTAAAGCATTATTTCAGTTTTCCATTGCAATGGAATCTACAGAACAGACACAGATTATATGATATCAGTGATAAAATAATGGTTGTCTGCAGTCATAGGGCCAAATATGTGACTTCTAAGGCACAAAACACTACTGCTGATGGCAGAATGTAATCTGCCTTTTCACCTTCAGGCAAAAATATTTCCACTCAATTTTAATGCTGGTAAGCAAGAGACTTCTGACTACAGTCCTTTATTATCAAGTATTTGTTGCGTCTTTTCAGAGTGAAAGTTTTGAATTTTCCCCAAAAAGGTGAAGCTTCTGTGGCCTTGGGGTTGAGATGGGATCACTATTCTTCTATAAAATGAATCAAGGCTCTAAGTTAGATCCAACTGTAAAAAAACCCCAACACTTTAAAAATATACATCTCAGGTTATAATATCAAAAGAAGCATGAAAAGGACTCAGAGTGTTCTTTCCAGAAGTCTCATCCTTCAATGCCAGTCCAAGGTTTTGAGGAAACCTTGGGTAATAGATGTACTCATAAAATCCATAAGCTTCAATAAAATTAGTTATGAGATTGAATCCCATAGCCTCTCAAACTGGGATAGTGGGGGGGGGTTTCTGTGGTGTTTAAGTCAGGATTTATTTGTACCTAAAATAAAATATGCAGTTTCATCACCAGAAGTCAACACCAGTACTGGAAAAGGGGCCTGGAGAGTCCCACCCACTGCCCAAATCCTGCCTCTGGCACAAAGGTAGAGGTAGGACCAGGAGAGCTGTGAGGACAAAAGGAAATTATTTCAGAATGAAAGGGAGTAGGTTTAGATTGGATACTGGGAATAAATTCTTCCCTGTGGGGGTGGTGAGGCTCTGGCAGAGGTTGCCCAGAGAAGCTGTGGCTGCCCCTGGATCCCTGGAAGTGTCCAAGGCCAACAGAACTAAATAGCAAATGTAAGAAAATGTTTTTCCAGGGTTCATGAATGAAAAAGCCTCACAAGGAACCTGAATGGGTGTGTAAATACATTTGGTTAACTCAAGAACACAGGTTTATGTGCCTGTAATCAGCTGAGGTGCTTAGGAGTAAAATCAGCATTCAGGGAAGTAAAAGATTATTTGGCCTAGAAGAAAGAATAGTATGAACAGCTCCATTCAGCATTCCTAACAGAGCTAGAGGAATAATCTGCTCTCTGAATTTCGCCTCTGGTTCTGTTTTCCAATTATCCTCAGGCAGATGGTGATTTTGTTTTATTTATTCACTATTGGAATTATTTGCTGGATAGCCTCAGTAAACAATTCTCACTTGATACACTGCCAGTGAGCACTTTCCTTGGGATCATCAGTGCTTGCTCTGCTTCAGTAAGATGCAAAGACCACCTGGAATCACTGTGGTCTCTTCTGGCATGAGCAGATGCCTTAGAATCAGGTTTCTAAAGAAAAAAAAAAAAAGGTGTGATTTTAGTTTCAACATTCCCTTTTCTAGGAATATTTCTGTCGACTGAGCTGTTTCCCATGAGCATGTCTAGCAGTCATTCCAATGCCCAGAATTAGCCCAGGTACACAGAAGAGCACCTGAGCTCCCAGCCCAGCCACACACACCTGGTCCCTCAGGTCTCTGCTTTCTTTTCCCTGCTCAGAGCTGCAGCTTTTGGCTCTTCCTTCATGTGACAGACACTCATCAGCTCGATGGTCAACGTGCAGGAAATTTTAAGCAGCCTACGACTGCATACTCAGTCTTTTCAAATATTTTACTGTCCATTAAAATAAAAGCTTGTCAGAGAAAATTGACATTAAAAATAATAAGCTGTTGTACATGAGTCTGCTTCTCCCCTCTGCCAGGGTCCTTCAGGCTGCCCCCAGCCTCTCTGGTGACCCCTCATCTCTCCACATCCCTCCTGCTCCCCCACCTCTTCCTGCTGCTGGGAGAGGCTTTTAGATGCTGAATTCCTTCAACCCTGAGGTTCCCCACTTTGGAATACCCACACTTGTCACCCACCACTTAGCAGAGCTTAAAGGCATCCTTGAATGGGGAAGGTTGTCCTTTGTCTGTCAGGAAGATGGATAAATGGATAATATTGGAGGAGCTGTTTAGCTTCATGCTTGGATTCCACTGCATCTGAGCAGCACTGAGATATTATAAATACTCCAAAATAATCCAAATCAATAAAACATAGGGAATTTCCCATCAGATATCACATCTTGTATACCAACTGCATCTATCTGAGCAGGCAACCTAAAATATCCACATTCCAGTTCTGGTCTGAGGGATTATTTACCTAACCCAGCTGTCTACTGATCACGTGGATTCTTTAAAGGAGTGCCCACTTATTTATGAAAAATAATTTGCAGTTTGAGTTCATTCTAGAGAAGTTGCCAATGAATTGTGAGCCTGTTCCACTTTTCCAGATATGGATTTCCACCAGGCAGAAATAAAGTGCAAAATTACTTTTCTCATTTTATAGACCATGAGAAAAATCACTGATCTCAGGACTAAAAAACTGCCCAGCAAAGCAAATGACCATTCAAAGGAGAATTATAGAAGCATAAGGAATTGCCAATAAATAACACACCGGTATTGAAAGCACAGGGTGAGCTATTAAACACATCAGAGGAAAAACCAACGTTCTTAATGCTGAGATCTTAAACAACCCTGGCAGCAGCTCCCAAGAGGACAAACCCATATATTCCAGTGACTCTGAAAAGGTCATTGGGTTTTCTTAACAAACAGTCTGGATATCAGCATCTGTACATAAATGCAGAAATATATAAAGCCAGGAGCTGAGGCTTGTGACAAGCTTGTTCAGCTTTGAAGTAACTTTGAACTGGCATTTTCCAGTGTAGAACAGGGCAGGAACTGAAATTGTTGAATCAGTAAAAGCTCAGGGGGTTGTAACTCAGTGTTCACAGAATCTCAGATTGGCTTGGGTTGAAAGAAACCTTAAAGCTCATCTTGTTCCACCCCCTGCCACGGGCAGGGACACCTTCCACTCTCCCAAGTTGCTCAAAGTCCCATCCACCTTGGCCTTTTGTTGCCTAAATTGGATTTTAAAACTGAGAAAGGCAAAGTTACTTCCCTTGGGAGGCTGGGCTGGGAGCTGTGAAGGCCTGGACATCTGTGGAGAGCCACCAGCACATTCTCCTGCCCAGGCTGTGCAAATGACTTTTTGAGAATCATTTCGTTGTTAAACAGGGGCTTCTCACAGCATCACACTCTCCTGCTTTTGCCTGATGGAGCAGGGCACAGAGGAATCTGGAGTGTGTTTGTGGGAGCACTGAAGGGCTGAGATCTCTCCTGGAAAGGCAGGAATTCACCCCGGCCAGTCTGAGATGATGAGCTGGGCTAATTTGACTCTCTCTGTAATTAAAGGAGAGGCAGCCTGGATGCTGTGAAGCAGCATTTCAACCAGGAACCTAATTTAGCTGCTCCAAGTCACACTCTGGGAGCTCTCCCTGCTCCCCATTGATTACAGAGGGAAGTAAAGGAGATCAGGTAGCAAAGGGAATTGATTAAATTACCTGTGTGAAATTGCTGGTACAAATACCCTGCAAAATGCCCTCGTATGGAAAGATTAGCACAATTTCCAGGGAGATGTAAAAGACCTTGAGCTGCACCCAACAAGAATTGCACAATCTTTCCAACTGCTGCTGGTTTTTGGTAGCTGCTACCGCTGAAAGTTCTCTGCACAAAATGTTTTTTAAATGCTGTAGAATGGCTTATCAAAAAAAGCAGAATTAAAAGTGACAATTAACACCAAAATCCTGGAGACATCCATTTTTCCTAGAATTCAGATCAGAGCACAGGTATGACAGATCAGCACAGCAGAGGTGATAAAAGGGAGAATTTCTCATGGCAAGTGTAGGTGTTTGCAATGGAAAATTTGGACTTTAGAAAATAATTTTACAACAATGTTGGAGGATGACGTCCCCCTTATAAGATAAAAACCTCGTGAAACAAAGATTAAATAAATACCATTCAAAATAAAAATAAGAAGCATAATGATTAAGTTTTCAACTTCTTCCACAGCCTGACAACAGATCTGACAAGTTATCACAAAGGCTGAAAACAAACAAAATAATACCGTTTTTTTAAATAAAAGAAATGGGAAAAAAACAAAATTTGAAATGACTGAAAACTTTTCTTTCAACTTCAGTGTCGCTGACTCATGAATAACCTCTGGCTAAGAAATTTTAGGTATAACTTCATGACTATAAAGATTATTGGTCCTTAAGTTGATATAAAATGGAAATATATTTTCTTCCGTGAGCAGGTGCCATAGAGCAGTTTGACTCTTCCTTCCACAGCACTTTGGTGTAGATTCTGCTTTGAAACAGGGTCTGTCCTAAGTTCAGCTTGAGGTGTGAGAAAAATCCTGAATTCACAGATGTTTAGGGACACACCCTGCCTGTATTAGCAGATATTCTTTATCCCCTGTTTGGGCTAATTGAACTTCCCTGGCACTGCAGACACTGCCCCAGAAAAACTCTCCCAAGATGGATTTGCTTTCATGGCTCTTCTCCTCTTCTAGTTCCATCCCCATAGAGCTGTAGCTGGCAGAGGCTCGTTTTACAAAATCTCTCTCTGTTGACTTCTGTGCCCACCATGTGGTGCCTGTTCACTGGAGCAAGAGCATTTTCCTGCCATCTCCCAGTCCTCCAAGCCCTGTTACTGGAAATGAAGTTTCCGTGTCTCGGGCATTGGCACGGCTGCTTCTGCCCATGGAAGATGGAAGCACTAAACTGTTAAATTAACAGCTGCAAACAGCTCAAGGAACTGGGATGAAAGCAAATGATCGTGACTCCAAATCATTCCTCCTGAGCAGAGCAGGCCCCTGGTGCTGAGGGCATAAAGCAATCAGCCTGGCTGGGCTGGAATTCCACACCAAGCCAGGTTCCACCTCCAAGACCAATCAACTTAGATGAAACACTCGGAGAGAGAAAAAACATCTCTCAACTGATGGGGAAACCTTAAAAAATCATTGTGAAACGGAGGGTTATTTTAAGCCCCACACTGCTGCTCAGATGGCAGTGTTTTTTTCTGGACTGTTTCACCCATCCCTACACGATGATATAAAAGTCAGCGCTTCATTGAACTCCCTAATAGCCAGGACATATTTCCTTCGCCAGCCCGGCGCTGCCTCTCGCCGTGAGCCTTCTCCTGAGCAGCATGACACAACATATTGTAAAGGGAAAATGATAATTAGAAGGAACATTCGAGCAGAGGAAGTTGTCTGGAAAAATGCTTTAGCTAAATGAAGCGGTGAAGATTGTTTTTAACTTAATCTGTTAAACACACTCGCCCGCGCGGATCCAGCCCTGCTCAGGGGCGTCTGCTCACCCCAGGGCTGCTGCCCATGGGTGGGGCACAAACCTGGGCAAGGAGGAGGAGAGAAACCTTGGTTTGATTTTACAGAGATCAAATGGAAATCCAGATGGAGTAAAGCGTCCCCCACACCCCCAGCAGGTGTTTGCAAACAGGGAAAGAGTTTCAATTTACCTTTAGACATTTTAGGAAGTTTATGTAGAATTTTCCATACCCTCCTGGCAGGAATTGGCTCAGGGGCAGCATGAAAGCATGGATTGGGCTCAGAAAATGTAACTCAAAGCCTGTTGTTAACCTCATTGGGCCAAGAGCCAAATAACCCACTACACTATTAAGTACTAAAGAGAGAGAACAAAGAAACTCCATGTTTTTTGAGGTGTTGCAGCAAGTAGGAGATTTGTCTCTATACCGTGTTTGGCTCTGCCTTTGTATTATTTTATTTCTTTATTAAAACCTTTTTTCTTTTTCAAGACACACTCGATCATGCCATCTCTCTCAAATTATTTTAAAACCAATCTGCAAGGGCTGTACCCTCAGAGATTGATACACTTACACCTAGTTCATAACACTCTGACCACGTGCTAAACTGTATCATGCAGAGGGTTTAAAGGCACATAAAGTGCCCAAGTTCAGGAGTGAAGTGCTGCCAGAGCCGTGGCTGTGACCCAGCTCTGTCACTCTGTGGCTGCACTGGCTGCCTCTTCCACCAGCTCAGGGACATTACAAGGCTGTGACCCATATTCCCAAGGAAAATCTCCATCACCACTGGAAACACAATTCAGCTTGGATACTTGAATCTTGCTTTCAATCCAGAACTATTCTTCACACAGACTGGTGTTTAAACCATTGGTAATTTCAGACAAATGTGTATTAGGAAGGGATGATAAAGATATATCTGACACAAATTATAAATACTGGAGATAGAAATAAATAGAAGAGGTTGTCCTAAGGGAGAGAAAAAAAAGCACACCACAAAACAGAAAAATCTTTTGCCCTGACAGTCAATTTCTCTTTGAGTCTTTGAAATATCTTGTGGGTGGGATGGTGGAAGAAAATAGAAATACAAAACATCCCATTTATTTAATTAACCAGACCACTGCAACACCAGTATCTCCTCCACTGAGAAATGTTTTGCTTTTGCACAGATGAGGGAACCATCATTTTATTTTAGACCAAATTAATGTGGGCATGGAGGAGACAAGGATGGAATTCCATTTTTTGGACAACAATTATCAATTTTGCTTTGGAAAAGTTCACTCTTCCAACAGTGATGGTTCCATAAAAGTTACAGGGATGCCAAGCTGTCAGAAACAGCCCCAAGCGAAAGAAAGTTGGACAGTGCAGGCAAAGGGGCCAAAACTGTTCAATAGAAGTTGTTTTTCCAGGTAAGTCATCCTGTAATTATGAAATGACTGGGATGGTTCTCTGTATGGAGATCCAGGGATGAGATAATGAACTGCCAAGCAGGGAATGACCACGGGATAGGGAAGGAAGCAAGTGCTGCTGGAACTGAAAGAGGACTACGTGGGAGAGGGATTTTCCTCCTGCTCACAGCTCAGCCTCAGCCTGCAGGTGTGGTGCAGAATGAGATCAGTACAGAACACATGTATTCTCCAAAACTGATTTTTTTTTCTCTTTTCTGTTAATACAGAAAATATTTCTGCTAATACAGTAAGATTTCTTTTCTGGTAACCTTCTACTTTTCTCTTTCTGCCCTTGGTTTCCTTTTGTCTTCAAGCACAGAGAGAAGAATTTGAAAGCAGGGCTGGGTTTCAGCTCTTTGCTGGTGGCTCAGGGCAGTGCAGCTCAGCTCGTTTGTGCTCAGGCTCCTTTCCACACTGCTGCAAAGTCAGGTTGGGACAGGGCAGCCCTGGGTCACTCATTGCAATCATTTTCCTTCACACTCCTTTTCCAAAAGCTTTTAGAGTAACATGACAATTGCCAGTGTGGATAAGGATCAGTGACGGTTTCACCAAGTGATTTATCTCAGGAAATGATCAAAAAAGAAACTTCATAGGAAAATATAAAATCTGACACCCAAGAAAATAATGTAACAAATCCCTGGTGTAATAGAGAATAAATCTAGAGAAGAGCCCTGAAACTCTTAATACATGCAGAAGCTTCCCTCTTGATTAACTACTACAATTTTGGATATTTTTATGGTCATCTTTGAATCTAGCTAGAAATTATGTACTTCTACACGGGAGATCAAATGAATCTTGGTCCTCCTGGCCAAGCCTCACCCTCTGCATCCTTCCACCCATTGCTCAGATAAATTGCCTTGTCCAAGAAGGTGTTAGAGACTGTTCACTGAGTGCAATGTCTGCCCACAAATCTGCTCGTCACATCTGTGTAAATCGGGGCTCCTCTCTCCCTGCAAAAGAAGCCAATTCCTTGTGGCCAGATGGGAAGACAAGAGCACAATCAAACATTCTGATGATGGGCCCTGATTAATTAGCTGAACTTTCTGGATGGAAATACCAGGGGTGGTCCTGCATTAGGAGGAAGGGAGTCATGGGAGGTCGTATTCTCCAGCAGAACCTCTATAGCAGACTCTCAGCACAAATGATACATTTCTCCTTGTTGGGTTTTATGTTTCCAGTAAATTTTGTGCAGGTGGAAAATGCCACCTTCACTGCCCTGGAGATCCAGACACTGTTGCAGGGGTTATTTCTTTTCCTGACACCACCTATAAACAAATATGTTTCTTTTTTTTTTTTTTTCCTATCCTTTTAGAAACCCTCCCAGCGCAATGGAGCCCAAATTCATTCTTTATACAGGCAAAAGATGTTCATACCTGACAGGGAGAAATTCTGCATCTACTCAGTGAGGAACCCCAGTGCCTTCAGTCAGGTTGCAGGTTGGTTGACTTTGGCATTGATATGGGCTCCCTTGTTTGTCTTTCCAGTTTAAGCATCTGTTCTTAAGGAGAATGGACAATTTTGGGTCTTTAACACTCAGCTCATGGATAATTTCTCACTGAAATGCCTTGGTACTAATCTTGAGGCAAGTAGAAATTGTTATTTTGCAATGTCTAATGTGAAACAAGACTTTTTTTTTCTCTTATCTTGCTTGTACCTAAAAATCAGAACAATGGTTTACATCCAAGTGAATCCCTCAATATCACAA
Organism: Argya squamiceps; assembly: GCA_037834095.1. Taxonomy (NCBI): domain Eukaryota; kingdom Metazoa; phylum Chordata; class Aves; order Passeriformes; family Leiothrichidae; genus Argya; species Argya squamiceps. The sequence continues at coordinate 3,650,727 of JBBMKD010000067.1, read as the reverse complement.
ATATTCAAAATTTGTTCTTTAGGTTTTTTTCACATCTGGACTGGTAAATGAGCTCATGGCATCATGAGGGTTTGATGTGGCAGGAAAACCTCCATGAAAATGGCAAAAAGTGCCAGCAGCAGAGAGTTCAAGCTCTGGCAGCTGGCTGTGCTTCTGCCTTTGCAGGTCCCTGCAGCACATGTGAGAACTTTGCAGCAGCCAGGTTTTCTGATTTGTTTGTCTGCTCTCAGTGTCATTTTGAGAGCCCAGAAGACACAATATTTTAGCTTTTTTCTAGAAGGATCTGTTGCAGGAGGTGCTGTAATAGCACCCACTGCCCACACGACCCATCCCTCATTTTTGAGGACAGTACATCAGCCAGACTGAGTAAAACACAGTTCTGAAAGTGCATCTGGCACTGTGGATTCCAGACATTATCTGAAGGCTGAAAAAGTCCATTTTCTGCATCAATGGCAAAAAAATAGGGCAGAGAACAGCAGCTGACTTTAATAGGAGCAGGACAGGCTGCAGCTTAAAAGGAATCTGCTCCAGATGACCAGTCTGAGCTGGTGATTTATTATTACTGCTGCCACCCCAGTGCTGTAGTAGATGCTGTGTTTGGGTGAAAGTCTATATGGGCTGTCAGAATTGTTGCTTGTGTGCTTCCTCTTCTGTAATAGGACTAAACACTCTGACACCTCCTACCCAGGAATATTTACTGCTACAGCCATGGAGAAGCATCAAATTAAATTTCCCAACCAAGGCAGGCTTCCTCCAGCCCTATTAGAGCATTACAGATTTCCTCAATGACAGTTAAGGAACTTGAGACCATCAGCATTCATTGCTGGCTTTGATTTCTAGGTAAAAAGTAATAAATAAAATCCAAATTCAATAACTGCTCCCCTTGCAAAACATGTCACCTACGAGGATCCATCACATATAGGCAGATGCTACAGCACTCTCATTTGTACTTTGTCTGCAGGTGGCAAACTAAACCCAGGAAATAAATGTACTGTAATGGAAAAGTTAAATGTTCAAGAAAAAAATTAAAAGCTAAACAAGAATTTCCACATCAGAGGAACTTTGGCTTTACTACCAACAGCTCCACTGTACAGAAAAACTTTGAAAGTTTTTTCCAGTTGATGTAAAATACTTCCCTCCCCATCCAGATCCCTTTTCCTTACTTTAACCTCCATGATGGCAGTGTAAGCATCATTTTCTTTATTTCCATCAGGGAGTCCTGGATGCTCCTTCTCCTTGCAACTCCTTGAAAGTCAGGAGTGGCAGACACAAAACCAATGTGTGTTACAGCAAGATGTGCCCTCCTGGAGACATGGCTCATCCTTAAAGGATAGTGACTAATCTCTTCCATTAGGGAAATAATTGTCTGTACCAGACAACTTGTAGCAGAGTAATAAAGCAAAGAGTAAGCAGGGATGTGAATAAACAGAATGAGTCAATATTGCTTTTGTTAAGTCAGACTGTGGCCAGAAATCTCCTAGAGTTCTTTGAAGGTGTTTATGAGCTTGTAAACTAAAAAGATTGGTCAGCATAGCATAGTTGTATATCCACAAGATTTCCATTAAATTTCCTCACTAGGGGTCTTAACTGAGTCCTCCATGGGACAAAATAACTTCTCGATTTGTGCATTAACAACTGGTTAGAATACAAGGAACGAAAAGTAAGGATGGTTTTTACTGGTTTCCAACAATGTTGTCTGCTTGAACTGTTTTTATTCAGTAGTTCTGCATAACCTCAAAATGGGGATGAATATGGCAAATTGCTGAGGATAGAAATGTACTTGTTATAACCAGACTTGGAATTTACTTCAAAGAAGTGTATAAAGCTCCCAGGACATATAAAAATAGTAGAAGAAATACATTGAGAGGGAATTTTTGACTGGATAAATTATAGGAGTCTGGACTGTGTTAAACAGGCAGAGATGATTCAACTGTGCTGGATGAAGAATGGTAAAAGATGAGATAAACCTATGAAATTATTGTCTGTAGGGAGAAGATGTACATGGAGGGATTATTCCATTTCTTTCAACATAAAACCAGGGATGTATATAATGAAAAGAGTCAAAAGAAGGGTTCAAGTAAATAATATATATTTTTAGCACAAAATAAAGAATTGCTTTGAGGAGCTCATTGTCCCAGGATATTTCAGTGGCTGAAACTGTGAACAGATTGGAAAAAGATTCATTGAGATAAGCTGCTGTTGCTGCACAAAGCTATTTACACTTATTACACATTATGAAGTCCAAAAAGCCCTGAACTCCAGAAGCTGGGAAAATCATCAGTTTGAAATTACTTTTCTTCTTGTAGATTCCATCCCAGAGAACCTGCTATCACTCCCATCACGATCAACACAGGGAGCTGGTCTTTGATCCAGCATAGTACAGAAGTTCTTCCATTTTTATGGGAGTAATTCCATAGCACGGCCACCACCTGAGCCTGCCTGGCACACAGAGTGCCTGGAGGGGAGCTGAGCCACAGCTGGACATGGATAGGGGTAGGAGGCTACAATAATTCTGGATTTTATGTCCATTTATACCTCAGATTGCTCACATTATGTCTTCAATATACCTTGCTTTATATCAGAATGGCATGTTCTCTTTGCAGTGACATAACACCATATAGAAAATGGTCTAGTTTAATAAAGTATTCCCTATTGGTATATAAAAACAAGTTTTCCTTGTCTTAATGGTGCCATTGGAGAAAGCTAACTGGTTGTGGAAAGGACAAGATTATGGTGGAGTCAAACTCAATGTGGGAAATCAGGGATGTTTATCAACAGAGACACTTGGAGACTAAAAAAGTGATGAAAAACAGAGTTGATGAGTTGTGACCATGAGCCTCAAACCTGCCCTGTCTTCGTTTCCTGATACTGTAAAAGATTTAGGCATTTTTTGGAAGGTGTTTGGCTGTGAAGGACATCCAGAAAACATCCTGCTCTTGCCCCTCTTCAAAGAGCACCGGAGTCAAAGGGGCCCTTTCCTGCAGCACTTTGTGGCTTCAGCTCCCAGAGCAGATTATCCATGGCAGATAACTGGCAGGGAAGCAGAGCTGTGCTGCCTTCCTCAGCCATTAGCTGCAGATCCAAATCAGCGTCCCAGATAGCAAAGAAAAGAACAGTTTCCCACTCCCTGAGCCTGGCTTAGCTCAGTCTGTGTCCTGCCCTCCTGCCCATGGTCCCTCAGAGCTGCTGAACTGACCCAACCCCATCCCTTTTTCCATTCTCTGTGACTCTGGTGCTTGCTGGAAACCTCCCCCCTGAGAGGTGACACCTGCATGTTATCAGTGAACAGAGACCCCACTTTTCTGTGTGCTGGCTCCCAGCTCCATCCCATAGGGGCTGCTGTTTCTGAATTGTTTGGGAGTGTGTGGGTTGCCTTGTCACACTGGTTGGGTAATGAAAGGGCACATAAAACAGCCTGAGATCTGCTCCTGGAGACATGTAATTATTGCTGATCTCAGGGGAGCTGGTAAGTTGGGGTTTCTTTGTTATTATTTGTGCTATGACAATGGTATCTGGATGTTTAACTTTCAGCCTTATCCTGTATTTAACAAGCTGAAAAGATGGATGTATCAGCAGGGTTTCTGAGGGGAAAAGAATGTGGTAGAGTGTTTAGTGCCCTGTGCTGCTGTGTGGGTGTTTCTGAAAGCACAGGATGCAGGTGATTGCAGTTTACCTGAGGCTCCATTTGGGTTTGTTCCTGTCCTGGATTTTTTACCACAGAACAAACACATCATGACCCAAGGCTGTGTGGTGAAATGATGCCCTCACAGGGGCAAAATCTGTATTAATGGGTAACACTGCTGATGCAGTGACACACGTTTACATTCCAAATGTATCCCTAGTTTCATTTAGCTTTAGCAAAACACAAGGTCAGCTGATTTTCCAGCCAGCCAGGAACTCTCCAGGTACCAGGGGCTGTGTGTTTTCCACCAGAGAATTGACATCCTTGTGGTGGGTTGGAGTGAGAGCCAACCTCCCAGACAGGAATTATTAGAAACAAGACATCAGCATTGGTCTACACATCTACATTAAAATTATAGCAATTTTCTCAGTATAGAGAATTCTACTCTGTGTATCTGCTTGGAGGGGAGAGCAGCAAGGGAAGTTTTAAGTTTCAACCCTGTATCCCCATCACACATCAACGCTCAGAGACCTGGCAACATCCATCACCTGCGATTTCAGCAGTGTGGAACCCAAAGGTGAACCTGTGACTTCTCTTTGGTGAATCTCCTGTATCTTGAGACAAACCAAATCTATTAAACACACAAAATCACCTCAGCAGAATTATACCATCTCAGTCTGATTTTGGCTGCTCTCCAGTGGTACCCCCTGCTTTGTGGAGTTCTGTGCATTTGCAGCACCTAAAGTGAGGTGATATTTTAGGTGCCTCATTTCAAATGTATAGGACTAAAGGACACAACCCAAAACTTTGTGACAGTTTCAATGCAAATTTGTCCCCCTTCCTTCCTCTCCCCATAAAAGACAGTGTTGTGTTGTGACTTAAGACTGATAAAATATTGAAGTTCAGATGAATTTCCTGACTTTTTCCCTTTTGTTTTTGGAAAAAAGAGAATCCATCGGGAGATCATGCCACCTTTTTTCCCATTCTTCTTAGGAAAAGTTTAGACACATCCAGTGCCAGAAAATTTCCACGATAGAATAAATTCCACTGTCTGAAAATCCACAGAAAATCTGAGAGAAACACCACATATTTTTGCACTCAGACATCCCTTTAATGAAAATGCCTTATTGTGGGACTAAAATAATGCACCTGTAAATTGTTGCTGGTTTTGAGCTGGATTCCACTTGCACACTTGGTTATCTGCAATTGCATGGAGAAAGAGCAGGTTGAAAGGCAAGGAATGGTGTATATAAACTGGAGATGGATTGTGAGGGCATGATGAGTAGGAAATTTGCAGGAAAATACACCAGAACCAAGGTCTGAGCACTCAGGTTTGGTCCCTGAAAAGCAGAGGCTGCTGTAGCCATTGCCTTGGTGGGAGCAAAGGGGAAAGGAGGCCCCAGAGCTGAGAGAAAAGCAGATTGTGTGACTAAACTCCGGTGAAAATGAGCTGTGATCCATCAGGAGCCAGAGTCTGGCACTTGCCTCACCTTCATCTGTGCTGTTTCCTCTCCTGCTGCTTGAAGATAGCCAAGAGCTTCCTTTTTAATCAAGGACCATTGGAAAGCACCAGCGGGCTCCCACTCACAACGCATTGATTGGCTTCCAACCGCAGTGACAATTGCATCCTGTAATCAAAGCAGCAATCATTAACGGCACGATTATTCCCCCTCCACACACACACACACACTCACACACACACTCACACACACTCCTGGAGCAGGAGGGATGGCTCTGAAATGCAGAACACAAACAATGCTCAATGCTCAGCCTCATTCCAGGTGGATCCTTTGCCAGAGGCTCCGGGAGGGCAGGTGTTGGCGGCGGAGTCTGAGGATCAAGACTGGAAATCAAAAGGCAAATCCAAAGGAATTGAGAGGGAATCCAGGGTGATGCAATTGTCATTTTCCCTCAGTCCCTCCATCCCATCCCATCCCATCCCATCCCATCCCATCCCATCCCATCCCATCCCATCCCATCCCATCCCATCCC
>JBBMKD010000067.1:3627538-3644977 GCA_037834095.1 Argya squamiceps | reverse complement strand
CCATCCCATCCCATCCCATCCCATCCCATCCCATCCCATCCCATCCCATCCCATCCCATCCCATCCCATCCCGTCCCTGCTGTTTGAGCATCCCTCCTCAGCATCTGCCTGAGCTGTTGGCACTGGGCTGGAATCACTTTCCCTCAGGTTCCCTTCCCCATCCCTTGCAGAGTGCTGTGGCCATGGGAGAAGGTGGAATTTTGGGGGTGTCTGACTTTCTGAATGCTTGGAACACAGCTGGGACAGTTTATTCTGGATACACCAAACCCTGCTGCCAGATTTCCTTTCCTTTTCATTGTCCTCACCTTCTTTCAACTCCCTTTCAGATGTTTCATTTCTGCACAGGCTGTTCCCTCTCCACACCCAGGATATGGACTGGGTCTCCTCTTCTTCTCTTCCTCTTCCTCTTCCTCTTCCTCTTCCTCTTCCTCTTCCTCTTCCTCTTCCTCTTCCTCTCTCCCACTCTCCTGTCTCCTTTGGACATCCACCTCCACCAGTGGCTCAGAACATTCTTTAGCACATCTGCCTTTTTTTTTTTTTCGACTGTGAAATAAATCACCACAGAAAACTTATCCAGATGAAAAATGAATTCTTTTAACCTTTACACTTCCAAATAAGAAGAATAATACAGATGTTAAAGAATCAGTGCCATCTGAACCTTGCAGTTTGCTTTAAAGACAGGAGAAAAAAAAATAAGAGTTACGTAAAATCTCTATGTATTTTACTTTGAGTTGTGTTTGATGAAATAAAAATGAAAACTTTTTTCACCAGCCAATATCTGGTATTCCTTTAGAAATTTGGTTTCACTTTACTCCCTGATGGTTCAAAAATATTTTCAATGAAGGTTAATTTTTAAAGGTGGGTATTTTAGAACTGAGATGTTGCAAAGTGGTGTTCTGAAATGCCAAAAAAAGAAAAGTAATGGCTGTCTCAAAATCCACACTTGTATTTCTTCCCACCAAAGGTATGCACAGAGCTTATTTTGTGTATGATTTTTATCCCTCTAATTTTCTGTTTGGGGTCTTTTCACATTTACTCCTTGTAAAAAGTCATCCATTCCTCATGGTTATATAGTTTTTTCCCTTAACTATCCTTGTAGGAGTCAAAGTCTAAAGGAGTCCAGCTTAGAACAACTGGCACATTTCTCTGTGATTACAGACCAGAGGTGTTTATGGAGCAGGGAAGATCCAACCAGCTGCAGCATCTCACCAGCACTAAACTAACTTCACACACACCTTTGTAGAAAACCAGGATAAAATGCTGCTTTGTTTTCCATTTCTGGGTTATTATGAAATATGGCTCAGACCTGAAATGAGATGGAGACAGAGAGATTACAAAATATTATCCATAGGCAAATTTCTGGATAATAGGAACATGAATTCTCTTTACTGCAAAGCATCTTCTGGAAATGCTGCATGGTATCATCTGGATTCTTTCTTTCCCTTCTCACCTGGTTTCCAGGTTTTTAGGGGTGAAGAACACTCTTCCATAAAATAATCAATATGAGACAGAAAAAACAAGAACACAAGCCTGTCACATTGGGAAAAGTATTTCTCTGTCAGCCTGCATCAGACTGACTTATTAGCAAATCGTTAGCAACAAGCAAATCTCCAGAGTTCAGAATTTCTTTCCATTCATTCCAGATAAATATTTAAATGTGTTTGTATTTATTACATTTCTCTGGGCCTATTCTAATGTATTTGGCCTGGAAATCAGACTGAGGGTTTTGGAGTCTGGAACAGCTTGGCAGAGCCCACAGACTAAATGCAGAATAAATTAGTGGTGCCTGGTGGTTGGGCTGGGTGGCTTGACAAAGGATGGTGTTCAAAAAATCCCTTTAGATTTGGGACCTACTGGGGAAGAAATCAGAAAAGTAGAATCATATAATCACAGAATAGAACAGACATTAAATCCCATCTCATTCCACTTTTCCCATGGGCAGGGACACCTTCCACCATCCCAGGGTGCTCCAAGCCCTGTCCAGCCTGGCCTGGGACACTGCCAGGGATAGAGCAGCCACAGCTTCTCTGGGCACCCTGTGCCAGGGCCTGCCCACCCTCACAGGGAACAATTTCTCCCCAGTATCCCATCCAATTTTATCCCTTTGTCAATTTTAAACTGTTGCCCCTCGTCCTGTCACTCCATGAACTTGTCTGAAGTCCCTCTCCACCTTTCTCACAAAAGGAGAGAGTTTGTTTGCTGCAGATCCTCCTCTGAGCTGCCCTTCCTACAAGTGATGTTTGCTCCTGCTTCAAGTGAGACCAAGGACAGGAAAATCTAACCCCATCTTTCAAGCCCAGTAAATAGTTCAGGCCAGTTTTGAGAGTGTCTTTTGCTACAGTTTGTTCAGCTGCCTCGAGAGCCCTGCAGCAGAAAGGAGGACCTGAAGTTGAAGAGGGAAAAAAGTCTTTCCCTGGTTGATTCTATTAATAAGTGGATTTATTCCCAAGCACACACTTTTCCCAGCTGGTTCTGACCTATATCAGGGACTTCAGCCAAGAATGGCAGTCAACCAGGGCACATCCCAACTCTCAAAGGGCAAGCAGCTCCCTAAGGCACAGCTTTCCAGCAGCTGGATTGTTGGAAAGAAGGCCAAGATCCCCAAAAAACAAACACTGCCTTACAGAAGCTTTGCCTTGAGGGGAAACTTGCACTGCTATGAGCCACTTCATCCACTGGGTCCAAGGTAATTCCCAGAGGAGGAAAAAAAAAAAATTGTCTGCCTCTTCTACTACACAAACAGACACAAAAGCACAAACATGTGCAGCACCGCCTTTTCTAGAAGTGCATTATTATTAACTGGAAACAGCAGCCAGATCCATCATGTTCAGCATGCCCCACATCACTGCTTCACTAAACACCACAGATTATTTCCCTGTAATTGCCTTCCTGAGCTGTCTAGCAGCCTCAATTCATTTCCATTAAAGCTTGGGAGGTTGAGATCATTTAATATTCTCACATCCCCCCTTTTACTTTTGCTCCCCTCCCTTTTTTTTTTCTTTTTTAGATTTAACAATTATGTGCTCATTGTCACCCTCAGTCACTGAAGTTGAAGTTTAGCACTTGGTATTGCAGCTGAAACAATAGTGAAGAAACGACAGTAATTTTCACCATGTGTGTTTTCTCCTGAACTTAAGAGGGAAATACATTTATGCCCCTGCACCATTTGTCAGACAACAGCTTCAGTTCTGTCACACCCCTTCACTTTGCACAGGACAACTTGGTGGAACAGACACAAGGACAGAAAAGAAAGCAGAAGAAAGCCCTGTAGCCTGGTATCATCCAAACTGGAAAATCATCTGCTGATTTTTTTTGTAGCTGCAGAGTGTTAATTAAAACTGTTCTGGATGTAGATGAGGTTTCTGCACTCGGAAGTTATCATCAATGCCTCACCTGCCTTGAATAAGAACTGCACGTCCCGTGATAAATGCAGTGAAGGTTTTCCCTGGTTTCACTGGGTGTCTGCAGCTTCCTCTGGAGGATTTATTCCTCACCAAGGCTGTGTCATCTCCTGTGCTGCCACTGAGCACAGAGTGGGCTCGTCCTCCAGTGTGAGACAGCCTCCACCTGCTCATAGCAACAGAAACACTTGGATGGCTCCGGGTGAGATTGGATTTGATGCCAGGATCATCTCCTCACAGAAAAATGGATATTAAGTGAACAATCCTTCCATCAGACATGTACAAATCCTTGAGGTCTGCCAGTCTGGAAGGACTGCTAATGTCTCTATTAGAGTTTCAGGGCTGGCTTTGTCTCTGCTTTTGAGAGCAGGATCCAAGATGCCATGTTACCATTTCTGTGCCTTTTCCTCATTTTCTGCACATGAGGTTTTCGGTCCTGACTTTTTTTTTCCCTTTCTGATAACTGGTAATCTCATAAAGGAGCTATCAGATATTTCAAATCTCTCCTGTTCTGGTAATTACTACACTTTGATGCAGCAATCTTTTGATGTTGCTGCAACCTCATTTTTTCATTAGTTCCCCATGTCACTGCTGTCAGACTCTGACCTGATCTGACCCCCTGCTCCCCCAGAAACGTTGATTGCCAGACAGGAGACCAGAAAGCTTTGGATTTTCATCCTCATTCCCTGCTCAGCTGTATAAGTGCCAGGTAAAACTTAGAGCCACACAGCCTGTGCTTATCTGAGCTCTGCTACACCCTGTGCCTGATCAGATCCAGAAGTAAAAGCTCACTTAAAAGGCCTGCTGAGGCACCTTGGAGATCTCTGCATAATTCAGAGGATCCCAGTCAGTGTGGAAATGTGTATTCCACATTGACAGCTCCATGGGGGCATGAAAAGCAAAAATTCACACACTGTTGGTGGATGAAACGGCACAAAATAGGAAATATGATTAGCAAAAAGGACAATTCATAAAGCAGAGCACCCCCATGTTGTCTTTCCAGTCTTGATCTCCTAAAGCAGCTCTAGGGCCTTTTTTGTTTTGCAGCATTATTGGTTTTTGCAGCATTTCTGGGGTTTGCAGCATTTGCTGCAGCATTACTGGGCTCCTCCTCAGCTCTGCTGGGCCACAGAGGTTGTGAGCATCACCCTGGGCCCTGCTCTTTCCTCAGGGAAGAGCAGGAGAGAAATGGGAAAGAGGGCAGCTCCTGGGCTCTTGGAAGGATTATGCCCAATTTGCCTCAAAAAATAATTAAATCAAAATAAAGGGCCTAACAGAGACTTATGCAACACTTGGCCAGCTCCTAATTTTGATTTCAGGGGCATGTAATGATTCACATCAGCTGGATGTCTATCTCTCTTTACATATATTAAGATCTGACACAATTAGCAGTTTGCCAGTGCTAAAATAATTTGGGCATGAGGAGGAATTCAGATAGAACAGAACAGAAACATTGAACTAAGCTGCTCAAAGTGCCTCTCTGAACCCCCAGAATGGGAAGTCACCCTCCAGGCACAGAGCTGCATGTTATTTATAGGGCAGTTGAGTGAAGCACCCCTGAGATCTCCTTGGGGTGAGACCACTAACAAAGGGTGAGGGATTTATCTAATCCCTGTTTTTATCTAGAAATCAGGGGCTACTTTGTGTTCTGAGAGAAGGACACCATTCTCTGAACTCCAGGAAAGGAGGGAAGGAAAGAAGGAACATAATTTCCCATGCACAGGCATGAAGGAGACAGAGCAAGAAAGACACCAGTAGGCACATTAATGTTTATCAACACACCCACTAATGGGAGAAAAGCAAGGCCTGCTTCACAAGGGGTTAAACACACTCAGGGGGTGCAGAAGACTAAAAAACTGGAAAAAGTTGCCTATGCCACAGCCCTGTGGACACAAGGGAAAGTTTGAATGTGACCAACATGTCACTGAGACCGTGGTGCCACTCAGGTCAAGCAGCAGCCACAAAACAGCTCTGAGAGTCACAAAGGAGCTTCTTCTCCCCGGGAAATCTGAGGGTTGGTGGAGTTATCTGAAGTGTTTGGCTGCAGATAGCACCTCTCAGGGTAGGCTGAGGTGGGAATGTGCAGCTTCATTGTGTTCCCTGCCTGGGTCAGACCCCAGAGTCACCCGTGCCTGGGGGTGGAAAGGGGAGCAGAAGAAGGGGAAGGTGCACCCTGCTTCCCTGGGGCCTCTCAGGCACACAGTGTCACACTTCCTCAGGACACTGGGTATTTTCAGTGTTTGACCCCCCAAAAAATCCCTTCCACCCTCTCCCACAGCTCAGGAAATTCTGGGATATGCTCTTAAAGCCAGCTTCTCTTCTCTGCCTTGGTCCTGCACAAGGCTCCTGATGGACTGAGAGTCCCAAACTCAGTCAGTCTGACTCATCTAATGACTGACGAGAAGGATGCATTTCCACTGCACAAACCCTTTTATTTGTTTTTTTTTCAGGCAATCAATAAGCCCCTGATTACAATGTTCCCTTCCTTGCCCTTGTTCAGATCTGTGTAAGCCTGGTAACGTCACTGAGTGGAACAGATAAAAGTTTTACTGGTCCTTCAGGGCTATTAGGCCAAATGAGGAATTGCTACATATTCACCCACAAACAGCTGTTAATGTTTAAATTTTTTACATAAAATGCTCTAGAAATAAAGATGCATTGGGCTGAGCAGCTATTAATGCTCAGTTTTGCCTTGCAGTGGCTGCAGTGTGAAGGGCAATGCTTCTCTCCATCACCACCACTGCCACACTGGGTTGAATACATCAGCAAAGGGTGAGAGCTCAGCTAAAATCTTGTTTGTGTCATCTCCAGCTCCTGGGCTTGCACAGGGTCCTGGAATTCAGACTCACATTGCAGAGAACATTCAGACTTAAACCCACCATCAGAAAGAAGAAAAAAAACCTGACTTCTAAGCAGGGAATACTTTTACCTTCTTTTGTTTCTGCACATCAAAAAGAGCTGGAGTTTGTTGCCCACATCACAGGAAGCCAAACTGGTTTTTCTGCTTACCTCCAGGATGTCTGATTTCTCCTGATTTCACTTTACAGCTTTTCAGATGGGGGCCAGTGGTTGAATGAAGCTGGACCTTGCCAGCAGCCTCCTGGCACAATGGACTTTCACCTATTCCTCCAACAGCACATATGAAATGAAACCTTCAAACAGATGAGAAGCAAACTACAGGTCCCAAGAGGTCAGAGGAAGTGGAATTAGTCACCCTGTGAAATATGGAGGCCACAGCAAATGAGAATAGATGGGGTTTGATGTCAGGAGCAGGAGCTGGCAGTGGGGCTCAAACTCTGATAGCTCCTTCTCAGAACATGGCTCAGCCTGGCTTTCATCTCCCAGGGTCTGGAACAGCTCTGTGCTTCAAAAACGGCCTTTGAGGGATATCTCTGTTGAAAAGGGGAGGAAATTGAGAAAGGCAATCACATCAACAAGTCCAGCAGTGCTCAGCCTGTGGAGCTGATGCCACCCAAAACCTCCCATGTTCTCTCAGGAAATCCTTCTATTAGACCTGGAATTAGGAAGCTCAGATTTGAGAAATGGCTGCTGATGCCCTTTCTCTAAGAAGTGACTTTACTGTTGTCCTGACATTATTTGAGCACACCTCATCTCAAAGGACATGGCAAATAGATTAATTAAGCCTCCAGTAAATAAATCTATAGGGAAAGTTTATCAAATCAAGGCACAGAGCCACAAAGTGATTTATGCAAGGCTGTAGCTAAGGCTGATTCCCAAATCCATTCCCTGCACACCACTAGACACTGCTTTTTTTTCACTGCCACCAGTGCTTTTGTACCACAAAGCTCAGCCAGCCCATAAAACTGAATAAAACAGGTCACTTAACACATGAGCACTCTGGACAACTTCCTGCTGGGGTTCTTTAATGAGGAGAGCAGAGTTTGGCTTTGAAGCCTCAGGGCAGAATCCTTTGAGTGTGTGCATGTGAGTGTGCATGACACCGGGTAAATGTGATCAGATGTGGTGTGACAAAACTATCAGGGAGACATTTGAATTGCCATTTCTGCAGCAGGGCTGGCCCTGCACAGCAGAGAGAGAACATGTTCGGGGTGTCAGGCCGTGTCACAGAGTAACAGGAGGTGACATGTGAGCTGGAGAATAACCACATTCATTAGCAGAGACATCCCAAACTAGCAGGGACAGTGCCTCCTCACCAAGGGCAGCTCCTGGGGCTGGAGCTGCTGCTGGGGCACAGCTCAGGGGGGTTGGAACGTTGTGGATTTGTCCTGACATCCTCCCTTTCCTGGGCAGTGCCCTCATGGCCAACTCAGCAGAGCCAGACTGTGGGCACAGGAGGCTGAGGGGCAGCACAGTGCACCAGGGAAAGCCAGAGCCTTTTCCTTCTCTGGGTGTGCTCCACAGCAGGGCAGCACAGAGGGATCTGCAGCCCATTCATTCCCTGAGCAGCTCCAAATGCTCCTGGAAGTCAGAATAACAGATTTAACCCCCCTGTGAGCAGGCACTCACTGAGATCAAGGATGATAATGCACCAACAGTTCTAGGAAATTTTAGGTGTATTTTCCTTCCACTTTTGCACCCAATTGTGTGGTTGGGGAGAGTGGTGTGTATTATACCCAAGAGACTTTCTGAATGGGGGAAAGCTGGAGAATTAATTCATTCTGCACACCTCTACCTCAGCTAGTTTGTGGTGTATCCAAGAAAAAACTGTCAGACATTCAAACCTAAGCATTTTGCATGTCTTTAACCCATTCTTCCTTTTTATTTATTCCTATAAGTACAGTAGGACTTGTCGGGGAGACTGCACAGGTGGAACTATGAATGACTCTCAGGGTTTCTATAAATGAAGAACACTCAAGCTGACAATGTTCATGTCCTCTTTATCCATCCATTCCCCAGCCCAGGCACTCTGCAATAAACTTCTTCTCCATTTCACACCTAATCATGTGCAGCAATAATCCCGCAGATCACAGCCTCCTCACAGGGCTGAGGAAGGATCCTCTGGGGTGTTTATCCTCAGATCAAGCTGAGACAACATTTTTCCCCTGCTCACCCTCCACCACGGCAAAGGAACCTCAGTGAGGGGAATAATCAGAGTTCAGCTTATTTTCTAATTCAGATGCAAAGCACCTGGGCATCCCCACTTGCTATGCTGCCTGCCACCCCTTCCCTTTCTGTTTCCCTTGTAAACAGGCTGCAGGTGAATCGTGCAGTCAGCACTTTTCAGACCTTACCCCGCTATTTTTAAATACAGCACAAATGTGATTAGCACATCAGCCTGATTATCTCCAAAAGGATTCAAGAGGAGGGCTGCCAGGCAGCTTCAAGCCTTTGCAAATCCTATTAAGGTTCAAGAAAACGTTCACAGGAGTGAGGGGTGCAGCAGAGGGTGCTGCTGTGGTTCTGGAGAGGTGTGCCAAGGGAAAAGCTGCACCATCACACTCTGCCTCTTTGTGTCACCCCAGCAGCACAAGTCATGCACAGAACTGTTAAATCTGCCCTTTGCTTTATCACAAAGGTAAATATTGTACTAGAAGCTCCCTGAAATGCCCTCTCTTGGCCTCGTGTGCCACGTTTTGTCCTTTGCTCTCAAAGTACATTTTTCCCATGTTGCTGGGCTTCCTTTCTGCTCCTTTGGACACTTGTCCAGCTTCTCAGACACTGGTACTCTCAGCCAGTGTGGACAAACAGGCGCATGTGTGTCTTGTGAGAGCACACTCCAACACTTTCAGAGGTATTTGGGTTTGCAGAGGCCCAAAATATGTCCTATTTTTTGATTCAGTGGGCTGACTCTGGAAACACAGCACAGCATCTGCATTTCCATGTGGGAAATGGGGAGGAAATCTGGACAGACATATGGGAGTCACTGTTTTTATATTTCCAGCATTGATGGATAAGCATCTGAATTTTCAACAGCCATCTCCTTAGCTCAGAGTCAACAGAGTTTGCTCCTTGTTGGGTAAAAGAACAAGTATTTCAGACCAAAACTCCACTGATGAGGAGTCAGAGCTCCTGTATGTCGAGAAGAGCTGCACTGAAACCTGTTCAGACTCACTGATTCAGCTGTGCAAGAGCCTGGGTTCAGCACAAAGGCTATGAGTGCTTCAGTCACACTTGAATCTAAAAAAGTCAGACCCAAGTGTTGACAGAGACGTGAAAATATTCTCAAATCAGTTCCTTCTTGAAGACCTTAAAAAAAGTTTTTTCCTGTCAGCCAGATGTGGTGCTAAACACACATATATGCACATACAGGTGTACATACATCCCTGTGCAGTTTTCCCACAACCTTGCAATCTCCTGGAAAATTCCCCAGCAGGCATTAAACCCCAGAAATCTCCAGAAAGGCCAATAGATCATTTTAAGTATGATGTTTGCAGGGGAAGGCATTTTGGAGATGATGAAAAAAAAAGCCCATATTCCAAATGTCAATGAACCCACAGCAATGGTGAGAGGCTTTTCAGATGTCTGCCCACTTATTAGAGATGTGCAAAGTCAGGTACCTACAATATTCAGCTAGAAAAAGTTGGAGTGTAAATGACTGTAGCCTTTCCAAGCCTATAAAGGGGCAGGCAGGGATCAGAAATGACTGGGGGGAAAAAAATGAATCTCCCACAGGCCTATTTTTCAGAAACCAGAGTTCAGCTTGCTCCTGAGAGCAGCAGGAAGCACAGCATGGAGAGGTAATTGCCCATGAGAAATTCTCTTTGAATACACAGGACAACATTACTGAGCAGAGAGGCAAGAGGAGGAACAACCACCAGCTCTGTGTGCTGCTCAGGAAGCTGTTTGTGCCAAGCCCTACAAATCCACATTAATTAATACCTGGGAGGAAAGTCACCCAGGCCAGGGGCTCGGTGTGCCTGTTGTCACCTGCCAAATCCCGGCACCTCTCATGTGCTTGTGCATGGGAGACATAAGAAATGGTAAATATAAACACAAATGTCACATCTAACTGCAGAAATGAGATGAGAGGGTTACTGTGGTGGATAATGCACTCATTATGTTCCTGCTTTTGGGGTACCACAGGGAATAGGATGCCAAATCCCCTCCACACCATCACAATCACTGAGCATTTTACAATAGGGTCCCACCTCCTTATCTTTTTGTCATTGCTAAAGTAACCATTTGGAAGTGAAACTCCTGCAACCTTTCATTAAAGAAGATGGGAAGCCAAGGAAGTGGAGGGGATAGATGACATTTTAATGAAACATTAGACACAAAGTGATGGCCACACTATTGTGTGTTAGAAAGCTCTGAAGGATGCTCAGCCAACTTGATAGCTTGATGGAATGAACATTTAAATACTTATTTTTGGGAAGGAGGTGTGGGGTATGGAACTGGGCCATGCTGCTGGCAGCTGAGGGGTTGATTTTTGCAGCACAGCTATGGCTGATAGTTTTAGTGTCCTACAAATATGTGTTAGTATTGTAAGACAATTGAAATTAAAATGCCCAGGACCTGATTCTTCTCCCATATGCAGCAACAGTTTCAGGGAATTTTTGCCTCAGTCATATCAGTACAAACGGAGAGAAATTCCAGCTGGGTATTTCTGTGTGTGAGCCTCCTTCCACAAGGTATTTAAACACAATCCCTATTCAGCCAAGACTGATACAGATCCTTGGCTTTCAGTAAGAAACATGCTTAAAAACTTTGTCTGATGGGGTGAAATGCAAGCCAGGGCTTTAGGTTAGTACTTGTGCCTTTTCTGATGAACTTTGCTACTGAGGAAAGCCATTATTTCAAAAAGAAGGTATCAGTGGTGTGAAGGCAGATCATCCTGAGCCTGCAGGGGAGTTTATTACTTGGCTGCAGCACCTCAGCAGAAAAATATTTGATATTGATACCCATCTACCAAATGCAAAAAGAAAGAATAAAAAAGAGAAACCAAACACCAAAAAACTAAACAGCTAAATGGACTAAATGACCTGTAATGTTGCCTTCCAATACAAGCTATTTATGATTCTATAATTCTATAAATATCAGATTGCATTTTTAGCATTTTCTTACTTATATCTGTCAAAACCTTCAAGCCTGCCTGTTCTCTGAGGGGACAATCCTCACTGAAGCAGCAGTGCACCCATGTGAGCTCCAGAGCCTACAGCCCCTCAGTAAACCCCCCACGAGCACACCCAGCTTTTGCACATCCGAAATGGGAATTTTATAGATGCAGCTAAAAAAAGCCATCTGGGCATTTTTTTCCACTGTGTTTCCCATTAAGTGCTTGTTGACTGTAATTAAAATCATTTATATTTCACAAGGGCAGTTTCATCCTGCTCTCCCTTCCACACGGGGCCACGAACTGCAGCAGCAATTAGTGAGAGATGAGTGATGGGAGTCATGGTTTCCAAAGGTCAGAGATGGCTCTCCTTGCTCACAGCAGCTGCACACAGCATCAGACCTGAGAGGAGCTGAAACCTCCACCAAGGGTTCAGGTTTGTAGCAGGGACATTGCACCCAGCAAGATGTAGGTGGTACCAACAGACCCAGTACTCTATACAATACCCAGCCCCTGATTCTATAAAGAACCCAGCTCCTGATTCTATACAGTATTCAGCCCCTGATTCTGTAAAATACCCAACTCCTGAGTCTATAAAATACCTAGCTCCTGATTCTATACAGTATTCAGTCCCCAATTTTATAAAAAACTCAGCTCCTGATTCTATGAAACACACAGCTCCTGATTCTATACAGTACTCAATCCCTGATTCTATAAAATACTCAGCTCCTGATTCTATATAATATTCAGTCCCTGATTCTATAAAATACCCAGCTCCTGATTCTATACAGTATTCAGTCCCTGATTCTATAAAGTATCCAGCTCTTGATTCTATAAAATACCCAGCTCCTGATTCTGTAAAATACCCAGCCTCTGATTTCATACAAAATCCAGTCCTGGCTCTCTGGGAGCAGCAAATAGAGCCAGAGGAGGAGGAGGTCTGGAGAAATTCACTCTCCAACACAGGCCAACACAGCACAGGGTGGGAGATTTCCCTTGGCCCAACATTAAAATAGCATTTTCTCCAATGCAATCTGCAGAAAGTGCACCAGAGAAACAGCTGCAAATACATACATAAGGAGTTTTTTAAGAATAAAGAAACTTGGAGAATAATGAAATTTGTTGTGCTGATAGATAGGGGTTAGAAAGACTTAGATCATCCTCTTCCTTGTTCTGTGAGAGGCACCAGAGAAAATCAGCACACAAAGTCCATGTTTTTTCTCGTGTTTTCATCTCTTTATATTTGCAGCAAGTTTTCCCCATTTAGATCTCAATTTCCTTTCCCCTGCTGCAATGGGGTCACCACGGCGGGGGTGAAGGCAGGTTCCACCCAACAGACACCAGCCCAGCAGAAAGAACAGAAAGCCTTCACCACATCACTGTAATTGTCAGTGCCGAAATGTACCGACCTAAATGGAATTTCACCTTGGGAGTTGGGGCTGAATTGAGTCTGAATAGAGGTGAAATTCTCCAGGCATATGGCGAGTCCTCTGGCTGGTGCAGTGGGAGCCCTGGAGCTCTTCATCAGGCCTTGGGAGCCCCCCATTATCTCCACAGAGTGCTGGGATCAGGGGAGGAGAACAGCTGTGAGTGTCTCTTCGTGCCAGTGGGGAGCTGCAGAGTGCTGAACTACTGCCTGTGCAATAAAAAACAGGAATACAGATCCTCTGAATTAGTTCAGACCACTGAGGTCTGTTTGTTTCAATTATCACTGGTACAGTCAAGACTCCTGAAAGATCCCATTAGCTCCCAACTAGTTCTTTTACACACAGGCACATTTTCTAATACCTTTTGCCTTAATGAAGCTGCTTTTTTTTTTTTTTTTTTTTAATAGCTCACACTGGAGCAGATACCAAAAAGAGAGTGGGAGCAGTTAAAAATAAATGGGTCAAATGTGTCCCTGGTGTAAGGCAGTGGGGTGTATTGATAGTTTGTTTAGATCCAAGCTGTTGAGCAAGTGAAATGGTGGGAAAAAAAGGGAGAAGAACAAAGAACTGAATCAAATAAAGACCTGTCCTGTCCCCCTTTTCCCTTCTACAGGTCAATACATGGTGCTTGCACTTTGCAGTGAGGTGTTGTGGATAAGGAGTCACATCATCATTTTCATCATTTTCTACCTGTTTATAAATGCTGTTTGTAAAACCCCTTCCAGGAAAATGGTTAAATTCATGCCTACACTTCTGTAGTTGGGAGAGAAAATAGTCTCCAAAGAGGAGCACAGTTTTCTGTTTCTCCTCCCCGGCTGCTGCTACTGTGTAAGGAAAGGTTAGAATTTGTTTAAATTGCCCAGGATTGCAGCTCAATTAAAGTTCAAAATAACATCAAATAAAGGCCAGAAGGCAGAGGTCAGATGTGCTGGTCCCCTCGTGCCTGTGACAGTTCTGCAGCACTCTGCTCTTTGCCCTGGGGAGGGCAGGCTGTGAGTTTAGCCCACAAGGCAGCAGAAGAGGGATGGTGCTGTGGGACTGTGCCTCAGAGGCTTTGACAGCAGCACGAGCACCCCAGCAATCCTGGCTGCTGCCAGCACAAGGAGGAGAGGTTCTCACTGAAATTGGATGGGAATCCATTTCTTTTAAGATACCAGATCTCATTATACACAATCTGCTTGCAAGCCCACCGCCAGCTCTGCTCGGTGATTTTCCACAGGGAAATGCTGCTGTACTTCAAGGCTCAGTTTCTCCACACTCATTTTCCAGCCCTCTTGTTAGGCTCTATTTTGCAGGGTCAAAAGGCCCTTTTACTCTCAAGACTCCTCTCCATGTAGAAACTCTTAAAACTAACGATAAAAATCTCCTCTCCATCTTTTAATAAGATAATGAACAGAGTTCTTGGTGCTTCAGGTCATGTAACTCATTTCCCATGCCCTGAATCATTTTCCTGGCCTTCCTCTGAGGTCTGTGTGAGACCTCCCAGTCACTCCTGAGGAGTCAGTGTCAGAAGTGGGT
This sequence comes from Argya squamiceps, assembly GCA_037834095.1. Lineage (NCBI taxonomy): Eukaryota > Metazoa > Chordata > Aves > Passeriformes > Leiothrichidae > Argya > Argya squamiceps. Next base: position 3,630,656 of record JBBMKD010000067.1, on the reverse strand, counting down.
GCACGTCTCCAGCAGCCATCACTCAGTCCTCAGGACAGAGGTGAGGTTACTCCTCTAATTCCACTTGATTCTTTCCATGTGCACAGGGCTGTCCTTGTGCTGCAGAGCTGAGACCTCCCTCTGTGCCTGCTGCCCTACCATCACCCTCCAGCCCACCCCAGAGCCATCATCTTCCCAGACAGGATCTCCCATCCTGTGCTTCCATCAGCACTTTTCCTTCCCAGGTGCAGCAGCTGACTGTGTTTATTCACAGAATCACAGAATCACTGGGTTGGAAGAGATCTTCAAGATCATTGAGTCCAACCCAGCCCTCACACTTCAACTAAACCATAGCACCAGTGCCACATCCAGTCTTTTCTTAAACACATCCAGGGATGATGAATCCACCACCTCCCCAGGCAGACCATTCCAGTACTTTATCACTCTTTCTGTAAAAAACTTTCCCTGATATCCAACCTAAATTTCCCTTGGTGCAGCCTGAGACTTCGTCCTTGTGTTTAACTACAAGTGTTGTGAGTGTCCCCCCGCACACAGCACTGGGGAAGCCACACCTCAAATCCTGGGTTTGCTTTTGGGCTCCTCACTGCAGGAAGGTGCAGAGCGTGTCCAGGGGAAGGAATGGAGCTGGGGAAGGGTCTGGAGCACAAGTTGGATGAGGAGCAGCTGAGGGAGCTGGAGGGGCCTCAGCCTGGAGAAAAGGAGGCTCAGACAAAAGCTCTGACAGGAGGGTGCAGCTGGGGGCGTCAGCAGCAAGCTACAGAACCAGAAAGAGCAGCCCCGAGTTGCACCAGAAGTTTAGATTGGGTATTAGGGAAAACTTCTCCATGGAAAGGCTTGTCAAGCACCAGAAAAGTGAGAGAGCTTATGGCTATTATTGATCTGTCCTTTTTAACTGAAAGGTGAGGAGCCCTCATTGTCCCGAGGGCTGGAGGAAGGGGAAAGTGCACCACAAACCAATACAAACACATACAGCAAGGCTGAAGGGAATTTTAGCAAACATTTCCCTTCTTCTGAGGTTTTTTTTTAAAGAGAAATGAAGTATAATTTTGTCCTTCAGAGGAGATATATTCCACTGGATGGACTATTTTTTAAGATAGCTGATGCCCCTGCCAGCCCAGAGGAAAGCAAACTGAGTGATTAGAAGAGTCTAAAACTATTGCTGCAAGTGAAAAAGGACATGGAGCAAGGACAGTTATTTTTAAGTTTTGCAGCAGCCTTGCATGCTGATTTAACAGCACAAAAGTTATAATTTCTTGTTGATCACACTTTTTTTTTTTCTCTTTCCAAAGCTATAGCTAAACTTGCAATCTGTGCCTCACTAATTACTACAGTGGCTACCAAAGAGAAAGAAGGGACCGGTTTATTATAAAATTCATTTGCTGGCGCTTGAGCTCGTGGGAATTGCACCTGAGTGCAAATTGTGTTTGCAGATATTAATGATGAATGAAAGGAAGCCCCAGATGAGGACAGGAGAGTGCAGATAATTTTGGCTTTACAAGGTATCTGGAGAAGGGGTGGGTGTGTTTGTGAGCTCCAGTTAATGGCACTGCATTCCACGGATGGCAGAGCCAAGACTTTCCCTTTATCACCCCAGATCCTCCAGCCAAGCGCAGTGGCCAGGAAAGAACCTGAAAACAGGTTTCAGGAGATGATAAAAGTTTAAAAGGAGGCGGAGGCGAGGGAAGATATATCCATTGGTGCTAAATGGAATAAAGAATTATACACAAAGAGCGTGAGCCTGCAGCAGCTGCAGTCAAGAAAACAAATCAACCATTTATTACTTCTCCTTCAGTGTTTTAAAATATTTATGGAATGCCATCCATAACCGAGTTAATTGTGAATGGCTGATGGTGAATTTGCAGAGCCTCTTTCACCTGGGAGCAGCAGAACTGCCGTGAAAGGGACTTTTCATCAATGACAATAATTACATGGCCCCTTAACAGCTCCCTGTGTGCCTTATGGCACAGCCCAGTGCAGCTACTCCCACGGGGCTTTGCAGGGCATTATTGGTGAGCGCAGCCAAGGAATGCCAAGGGAAAGGGAAGAACGCAGTTCTGTGTGTCCGTGCACGCAGGGTGAGTGTCCTCTTGGAGGAAGAAACCAGCCCCATTTTGCCAGGCAGAAACTCATGAACATCCACAGCTGAGAAAATACAAAAGCTCAGTGGTGCCCGCCATTGACAAGGCAGGAATTAATCCAGAGTGACCTCATTACTGCTGGCAGCACCTTGCTTAGCTCAGTATTTAAATAAAAATAAACAAAGAACGAAACCCAACCTGCTCCTTGCGCAGTGACCTGGTGTCAGAAATGAAGAATTCATCTCCACAGTGATTTAATCATATCAGAAAGATGGATGCCAGGACTCATTACTGTGACAAAATGTTTATTGTTTAATCACATTATCTGCCAGCTCTCGGGGAGGCTGAGATGGGTTTATGTGACACAGACCCACCATGGGGATCTCAGGAGCTGCCTCCTGGCTGCTGCTGCTGCACACACCAGGCTCTGGGATGTCCCTGCTGTCCCCAGGTGTCCCCAGCACGTGAAAGTGGCCCCACACACCTCCCTTTGCTGCTGATCTGGCTGCTGAGTTTTACCCATTCCTTTCTTTTCACTGTGTGGACAGTCTGTTCACCCAGGTGCATCAGCAAACAGGTACCACATTGCAAGAGGGTTTCTGATTCCTTCCCACATTTTTATGTGAAATCCTGTTGCTTCCTGGAGATGAAATCCAAAGAAGTTTTTATTTTTGCCAGTTCACAACTTTTCCAGGCTAACACCCCATCAAGGTTTGCCAAATTTCCTTCAGCCAAAATAAGCATTAAAAAAAAAATCTGCTTAAGGTATTCCTGCAGCATTGTCCATTTTGGTGAAATTCAACTGATTTTCGTGTTCTGCCCAGCTCAGATGAGAAATACGGTGAGCAAAGCAAGCTCATGCTTTGGTCAGCTGGTTTCACTGTGGGTAACAGAATCACAAAAGGGTTTAGGTTGGAAGGGGCCTTAAAGCTCATCCAGTGCCACCCCTGCCATGGGCAGGGACATTTACACTGTCCCAGGTTGCTCCAAGCCCTGTCCAACCTGGCCCTGGGCACTGCCAGGGGCAGCCACAGCTTCTC
>JBBMKD010000067.1:3598532-3619717 GCA_037834095.1 Argya squamiceps | reverse complement strand
GGCATCCCTGGCAGAGCTGTCCAAAGGCTCCTGGAGCTCTGGGGCCGTGCCCATTCCCTGGGGAGCCTGGGCAGTGCTCCTGGGGGAAGAACCTTGCCCTGAGATCCACACTAACCCTCCCCAGCAGATGACTTTTGTCAGCTGTTCCTGAGCTACCCAACATGAGGCTTTCCCTTCCCTCTGTGGGTTAGAATGACCCAGGGACATTTCTGAAGACAGAAACCTGAATGTTTCTGTTTATATAGTGAGGCAAATGTCAAAGCAGTGGAGGAATTTTTCACAGTCCGTAGACCCTGAGGACAGAAATGCAGAAAGAGGCTGCCAAGTGATGTGTTTCTTGTTTCCAGACACCAGCTTTTCCAGGCACTCTCTGGACCTGCCAGAGGAGTCATTCTCCCCAGCTCCTGGATGAATCTGTGACAATTGCAGTGGAATTCTGGGATCCTTTACTTTTTTTTGCCCAATTTTTGTTTACAGATCTAAATTGTATTGAAATACGAATATTGTGGGCTTGGGAATCTACTCTCTACAGCTGATTATTTGAGGGAAATGATACTTTCTTTCACTTCAGTTCAAATGAAAGGTTTTTTTTCCAAGGGGGGAAAGTACATTGACAGTACATTCCTGGCTTGTAATTCAGCAAACAGTCCAATTCAGGGTGTCAGCTTCCCCGTTGATTTGCAATATAGACTGTGAGAGACTGTTATCCTGTTACCATTTACTCTGCACATTTTCCCTGTAGAGAGCTCCTGACCCTACTGAATTTGGTTCAAAAGTTACCGTAGGAAAGAAAATAAACAGAAGTGCCTTAAAAGGGAACTTGGAAATGGCCAGTTTGTAATTCATTTGTTTAAATGAAAACACGAATGACTTTTTTTCCCAGAAACCCTGATGGTTACTTATACATACATTAAAAAGAGGGAGAAAAGTGTTAAAATCAGAAGAACTTATTACCTTGTTGACACTTGTAGGGAAACAACAAGAAGTAAAAATGCCTGAAGCTCCTCAGCCCAAACACTTCCAGAAACAAGCATTAACATTACAAACACTGCATGAGGGCAGAAGAAGGATCTCACAGATGTGGTATTTGTAATTTCAATTGCGGTATGAGGACTGTTTATGAAGACTTCTACAGATACATGCCAGAGCTCTAATTTGGACCTTTCATTTTCATGTGGAAATAATAATAAAAAGAATTTGTTTGTTCTCTCTCTGGCTGCTCCCAGGTACCTTTCAAGTCAGTCAGTTATTTTTAACAAGCAAACAGCACTTTTTGTTACAAGAACTTCTGAATGAAGCGCCATTCAGAATGACAAATAAATGTGAGCATCTTCTTCTGAGATAATTAGCAGGAAACTTCAGCAACAACTCTGATTCCTAGAATTTTAATGGTAAGTGTAACCTTTACAGCACAGGTTTGAATTCCTGGAGGCAGCACAGGGTTGAATTCCTCTTTAATTTAGAACTACTCATAAATAGAAATAAACACCAAAGTCGGAAATTATGCGCCTCCATCCCCCTGATTTTGCAATGAAAACCTTGTCCACCATCACTGCTTTAACCCTCCCCAAGTGCTGATGGAGGTAAAGCTCTGTCCTCCACTGCCATCTCCATTTCTCTCTGCCCTCTGGGACATGGTGGTGCCTCTCCCAAAACTGGGAGAACACAAGAGCATGGAGCTGTAAGGAGAGCAAACCTTGGACCTGCCCCAAGAGGGAGTGTTCAAGGCCAGGCTGGATGGAGTTCTGAGCAACCTGGTCTAGTGGAAGGTGTCCCTTCCAGGAAGGAATGGGAGGGCTGGAACAAGATGATCTTTAAGGTCCCTTCTAACCAAAACCAGCCTTTGATTCTGTGAAAAGCAGAGGGAGAATAACCAAGAAACAAAAAGGCTAATAGTGATGTTCATCATGGGGAAAGGCAAGCACAGCCCTGAGGGACTGGTGACAAAATGCCTGGGGACACAGTCCTGGGGAGGACCTGTTTAGGGCCTGATTGTTACAGGAAGCCACTGTTGAGAAATAGAATAGTTTGGGTTTATATCACACCTTTCAGACCTGAGCTATGGCAAAATAAGACGGGAGATGAGCTGCAGTGCAATTTATGTCTGGAGAAGTGAGGCAGGCTTTACTTGCACAGCAGTACCCTGCAGCCTGCCTTTGCCAGCAGAAAGGTTCTGCTGAGCAGGAGGACTCTGGATCTAAAGGCAGGAGAGAGGCAATTTGTTCTGCTGCCTCTGCCAGGGATGCTCCTCACAATCTGTCCTGTCCTCCCTCATCACTAAAGCAGCACCAGCAGTGACAAGGATATGCACCAGTCCCACCTCAGGGCCAGCACAGCCAAAGGGGGGCAAGAATCCATCCATATGTCCTGTCCAAAGCCCAAGTGTCCCCCTGGGCAAACATGTTTAACCCCTGAGAGTGCCCAGCAGCACCCAGGGGAGCTCTTGGAGCTGCTGTCCTGTCAGGGTGGCCCTGCTTGCAGTGGCAGTGACAGTGGAATCCTTCCCAGGACTGCTCCTGAGCTTGGGATGGCTGCAGGCAGAAACTCTGTCCGCATTTGTAAGGACAAGCTGCACATTCCCACTGGGCATGTTTTCCTGGGTTGCCTTCTCCAGCAGCAGACCTGCCCGACCTCCAGCTAACCTGCCATCCAAACAACTGTGCTGGAAGGGAATGTGCCCACAGACTCAGCCTGAGCTGCAGGAAGCAGAGACACACATGAATAAAACAAAGCCAATTTGTTATCTCGGATTAAACCCTTGGTGGCTGCAGCAGAGCTTGACTTGATACAGGGGTTTCATCAGCCCCCAGGTTCAGGGCAAACATGGCAGAAATATGTGCAGGGAAGCCTGCAAGTCAGGATGATTGGCTCTGTCTGGGATGAGGATAAATACACAGCCTGTGCTCTGCAGAGGAATGGATGTAAATTATTGTAAGCAAAACCCAGCAGCTTGTTTACAATGTGTGTTACCTAAATTATGTCAATATTTCTCTCAATCTTTTTTTTGTCAAGCCCTCCTTCACATGCAAACAAATCCCTCTCCCACCCCTCAGCTTTCAAAAAAAATCAGGCAACCACATATCCTCTTCAAGTGCCAGTCAATCGCAGGTTTCAAAGTGTAAAGAGAAGAAAATATCTCTTTTTTGCTTTTGAAATGAACACAAAATAAGAAAAATAAAAAACCAAACCCTGTAACATCAGACCGTCATTAGTGAGTGTTTAATCAGAAACAACAGATTGGCCTTCAATCATCACTAATGACAACTTCTCTGCTGTGAAGTCTGGCTCTGCAGGCAAGCACAGGGGAGCTCTCAGAGCCTACCACACAGGGATTTAATAATACTCTCTGTGACCTGTGATTCCATTTGTCCTATAGAATCACTGCACCTGGCATGTCCAGGGCCATTTCTTATGTCCCCTCCTGAAAGGGAACAAAATTACAATGGATACCCTCTCATGCTTCACTGAGGTAAAGGCAGTAATGAAGGGAGGTGGATTTTGCTACACAATCAGGAGGAGCAGCAATAACTCTTCCCAGCAGCCAGAAAGTTCTGGAGGTATGTTGTTTTCTCCAGCTATCTGAAATAAATCCCAGGGGGTAATTACAGAACAGAGAAATAACACATAAATCCTGTTTAATTGACAACACCGAGAAAAAAAAGAAATACAACAGAGTTTCCTCCCTCCTCCTGCACTCCTCACATTGCTCCAAATGTCTCTGGGACATCTGGAAACCAGGGAAGGCCAGACTCAGAAATCTCAACATGGATGGGGAATCTGCCTTAATGTAAAGCTTTTATGGGGAAGCATCCATCTCAATCCCAGGTAATGTGTTACAAGGAGAACCAGCAGAGCAGAAAACTGGCATCAGCCTAGATTATCTCACTCCAGGACTTCTGACCCTGCAGGAGAGGATTCACACAGGACTGCAGAGCTGCAGCTTCCCCAGCACAGGCCCTGAGCAGGGTGTGCTGCTGCTTCACCAGGCAGAGAAGGGAGAGCTGGAATTCTCATTCCTGCCCTGACCTGTTGTGCTTCTCTGTCCACAGCACCACGGCCCAGACTCATGGGTTTTCCAGCTGTGTCCACAGGCAGCAAAGGGTCTGAAAGGAAATGGCAAGGATCTGTATGGTTTTGCTGTCCTGGAATCAGCATTTGAAGGCAAACTCCTTGGAAAAAAGCTGTGTGTAGTCTGTCTTCATCCAGCAGTTTATAGGCAATCTTATAGTGCTGGGAGGGGCAGCACATCCTGGGAGCTGATATCCAATTTATTCTTGCTTTTGTCACTGACCTCCACATCCTCACTTTTGGGGGAAATTAAAAAAAAAAAAAAAAAAAGAAAAGAAAAGAAAGAAGAGAGAGAGAATGAAAGGGACTGTAAATGCTCCCTGAGCTGTCTGAGAGGTCTGGTGGTGGGTTCAGTGTCTTAAAGCAGCCACAGCAGCTTTTCCTGGCACTGACACCTGCAGGGCAGCACTTGCTGCTCCTGGGACAGACCCAGAGCAGAGGGAGGCACAGGGCAGAGGTCAGAGCTCCTGTCCTGAGCCCCACTGCCACTCCAGCCCTTACAGCAGGACTGGGGTGATGGAGAGGGACTTCTTACATGAGCACATGGTGACAGGACAAGGGGAAATGGCTTCAGACTGAAAGTTTAGAGGAGATATCAGGAAAATAATTCTGTACTGTGTTGGTAGTGAGACCCTGGCAGAGGTTGGCCACAGAAGCTGTGGCTGCCCCATCCTGGAAGTGTCCAAGGCCTGTCCGTGATCTAAGGCTGATCCTTTTGCTTCCAGCTCTTTGGTCAGGGATATCTCTGCAGGCTGCTGTGGTAACAAATCCTCCTGCCTCGTCCTGCTGCCTGTGCACTGAGCAAGGCCAGGGTGAGGAGCAGCCAAGTGTTCCCCACTCCCAGCTCTGCCTCTTCCCTCTCCAGGCTGTCCTAAAAAGATGAGTGAGACACCAGACAGGAACACACATTTCTCATGCAGATGGCTTTTACAGACATACAAAGCCAAAAATGTCCTGAAAATACATCACCATGGAAGCTGAGAGACAACACAAAAATCTGCTGATCCCAGTATTGAACTTTAATCACTGCAACCCTGCAGAGTTCTCTGCTCAGCCTGCAGATCCCCGTGGAAATCACCCAGGTCCAAATGACAGTGTCATTGTCACCAGCCTCCCACCAGTGTGTTGTTCCATACCAGCCTGGCCCCACTGAGAGTTTATCACAGAAGGAACTTCACCATGCCATTTACACTTCCCTGAATGCCAGGGATCCAGCAGCATGTGCTGCAATCCAACCCTTTTTTGCAGCTGTGGAGGAGAATGTCAGCCCCACCACGATGGCACACAGCTTGTGATTGTCTTTGCCTCCCTGTCCCAGCTGGCAGACAGCCCTTTTTCCCTCACAGAGATGTAACCAGAGTATCAGTAAATCAGGATGTCACCAGTGATACCCTCCAGACCTGTGAGCAGACTTCTCCCTCCAGGGCTGTGCAGAGAGGTGTTGGCAGCAGCTGTCACTCGCTTTCGTTACTTCACTGTGGAAGATTAACTCGTGGTGCTTAGAAAGAGCAGAAACCAAATGGCAGGGTGAAGAAAACATCTGGAGCAGGAATCAGTGTGCCTCCCTTCTTTCTCTTCCACACACTTCTTCTTCACACCCTTTTTTTTTTTTTTAATTTGATCACTGGATTTGAAACCACAAAGTAAAAGTGAAATTTTGCATCTTTTTCTCCCAAGTCAGTGGGATGATGCACAAGGTTTAGAGCTCCATGGAACAGGAAAAGAGCCCCAGCAAGGCCTTAGGGCAAACAGGGCTCCTCCCTCACTGTTTCCCCTTTACACAGTGATACCCTGAGACATGAATATTGCTGATTACCAGGGAGGATACCAGGACTCTCCTGCCGTTGCTGTGAAAATCCCAGGCACTTACTGTCAAGTGGATTCATTCTGGATTTCTGGTCAGTGAGGGTGAGGGGGGTCTTGATTATTTTTCTTCTCATTTTACATTTCAGATTTGGCATTAAAAAAGAGGGTCAGGTTCCCAGTGCAGCCACAGTTGATTGTGCAGCAGGCCAGGGACAGAGTTCCCTTTCTGCCTGGGAACACTGGGGGATGTCCTGTCTCACTCACATTCATATTTGAAACAGGAGGGGCCTTAGGATTTTCATTCCAAACCCTTGTCAGCTCAAACCCGTTCCCTGACATGTTCATTTTTCTTTAAATGTATAAATATTGCTGTATCTAGGCTGCACCAGAGTAGTTCTTTTTTTTTGACCAAATACAAGCACAATCTTCTGCTGATTCTTGTAGTAACTTCTTTCCCTCTCACTTTGCTTTCTCCTCCTCTTCCCTTTCATCTCTTCCTTATTCCCATTTCTATTTCTTTTTCACTATTCTTACCTCTAGTTTATGCACTGAATGCACCTTCCTTGGTGAGTGTCTGGGTCTGAAAGTTCTGAAAACCAGCTGGGTTCTGGGAAGTTGCACTACCCTGGATTCTTTTGGTAATGCCAAGGCTCTCAGAGAGGCAGCTTCCCTTTCATTAAAGCAATCTGCATTGTATTATCCACATTTGCATTTAAACACACTTACTTCCATCCTGAAGCACAGGTGTGTACTTGGAGCAGATCAACAGTGAGTTTGTAAGTAGTTTAAAATACAGCAATCATAAAAATTCCAGCAGTTTTGGGAAATGGTCCTGCTGAGTTTCTCTGCTCTACACAGTTGTGTACATGGGGAGCCCCAGATTGTTTGGGATAATGGCCCAAGTCTTGTAAAAGAGCTGTCACAGTGGTGGATCATATGGTTTCCAGTGAATTAAGCAGACTCACTTAAATTTGATTATCCCTCTTTCAGTTAATGTATCTAAAAGGGTTGGGGAAAAAATTATCCAGTGTCCAAATCCTTCCATTAAACTATTTTGTGAATCCAGCTTTCAAACATGGTTGACAAAATGAAGGCTTTTATTGCTGTCCTTCCTTCCTAGGACATCCAGAATGGAGTTTACAATGCCCATTGCCTCTTTTAGGTTTTTGTACTTGTGTGTCACAACCTAAGTGTTTGAAAAGATCAACAGCAGCAGCAACAGAGCATAGCAAGGCAAATTTTCTAGATATTATCATTCCCCTGATTTTGTACAAGCAAAAAGTGACGATTGCATCTAAATTTAAACCTAACCTCAGCACCCCAGTCAAAATGTAATTCTTTCTAAGCATCCTCTGAAAATGCATCTCAAACTTCTGGACATGTAAATGGGTCACTTTCCACACTGATGTGAGCCATGTCTGCTGTAAGCAGACACAAATCCAGCCTGGAAAGTGCTACGAGACCAGAAAAGCCTAAAAGAGAAAAAGCAAAAAAAAAGGAAAACAGAAAGTTGGAGCTCAACCAATTTCAAACGGAGATGGATGGTGCTCTCTGCTCTCTCAAGACACAAGGAAAAAATCTCTGAGATTAATTTGTGAAGGCCCAGCAGGAACTGTGCATGCTGGGGATTGTGGAGGAAATAAAGCATATAAAAATGCAGCTTTACTGGGAGGCGAGAAAGCCAATAAATCAAAGTGCATTAGCAAATATCAGCTGTATGAATAAATTGGCAGAGCCATTATGTTGTATCAGTTTCATGTAGCTGAATGCAGATGGAGCCAACTTCATTTCTGCAAGGGAGCTGCTGGTCACAATGTTTAAGTCACAAAGGCTTTCCTGAGGGGAAAAAACCCCAAACAGCTTTCATACCTTATCCAGCTGATTGACTAAAATGTGTTTGTTTGTATGAAACTATACAAACCAAAATAATAAATCCTAGTCCAGAGTCACTTTTGCTTTCAGTTCAGGGCATGAAAATACCCCCAAGGATCTTGGTCTGGCCCTTTCCCCATTGCCTCATTGTGCCTTCAGGAGAGCACAGGGCCACCCAAGTGTTATTGGTGTTTTTGGGGTACAGCAATAAGTGAGCATGAGAAGCTGATGGCAGGGAGAGGAAAGTGATTCTGTTGTACACCACAACAACACAAAGACTCTGACTTCAGAAGGCTGAAAATGGCTCCTTTATTCTTGGGATGTGTCTCCCTTTTATACCATTCTACACAGACCAGTTCAACTGGTGACAAGAAGACAAACCTCTTCAGTCACATTGGTCAGACCACGGGGGCATCAAGAAGTCCCTCCTAGGGAAAAATATCTAAACAATTTTGCCATTACCAAAACACTTTTCTTGTTTACAGAAAATCCCCTGGGAAAGGAATTTCAGAAATCCAAACATCTCAGGGATGAACCAGGGCTACAGGAAAGGGCTGAAGGATTTTCCCTCTGGATCCAGGGAGCAATGCCCGGGTGCTGCAGTCAGGGGAGCCACAGAACATCCCTCTCCTTCCCCAGAGCAAGAGGGGACAGAGAAATCCTTACACAGGGAAGTGGAGGAACCACCATCCCTGGAAGTGTTCAGAAAACATGGATCTGTGGCCCTAGGGGCATGGTTTAGCTGTGGGCCTGGCAGCGTCAGGGTAAAGGTTGGACTCAAGGATCTTACAGGTCTTTTTTAGCCCTAAATATTCCACCATTCCTTAGGACAGTGCAGATGTGATGCTTCTATGCATGACTGAATGAGACAAAACTATGTTTTGTTCCATTTTCTTTTGAATGCTCAACTATCAAAGCAGAGTTTTGTGCCATTCAGGTGGAGGAGGATCACTTAACAGAATCTGTTTTATGTAAATCCTACAGAAATACTACAGAGTCCAACAAATGAAAGCACTCAGAAGCTTCTGGCCTGCCCTTTCATATAATTGTTTGCATGAGGTTGGTTTTTTTTTTTTCCAAGACTGCTGACTCTCTTCTGGGAATTCTTTTAATTATGCTCATAATATTATTTCAGTAGGAGCACTCTCATCCCTATGCTACAAAATTACTTGATCAAAAAATTTTGTTTTAAATCTCCACAGACTGCAGCAATAACAAGGAGATATTCCAACCACGCCCTCTCCAACCTGGGCACCAGAGAGAGGGAGTGAAAAACATGTGAACTCCCCAGCTGGTTTCTTGATAATGATTTTAACAAGGATAATGAACAGGAACTTATGGAAAATAGAATCTTTTGTCCTCGGCTGGGGGAAGAGAGAGGTTTAGGTTTGCTGCTTCTTGGATTTGTTTTGTGAACTCCAAGGATGAAAAAGTGGTAGTCACTTCTGAAAAATCTTCACTCTGAATTCCAGCCAAAGCACTTCCAGGGGGAGCACTCTGCAAGCAGAAGGAGGAGAATTGTGAACTGTCATGAGTTTATTAGGAACCCTGCAAGGATGTCCCAAAATGCCACAGGAGGGAGGCTCAGTGCTTGGGGAACTACACTGGGACTTGGGACTAATTCCCATCTCTCTCCAAATCCTCACAGAATTTGAGAGAAGTCCCTCAGGCTCACTGTGCCTCAGTTTCTGTTTGCAGAGGTGTCCCAAGGATAACCAAGGCAATGAGCTGTTCAAAGGAAATCTGGATAAAGCTAAGGAGTGAATCAGAAGCATCCCCACAGCTCTGTGTATTGGTGGAATTGCAGAACATCAACGTATCTCTAAATTAGAAAGAGGAAGAAAACAAGTTTCCTTCTCCTTAGAGCATCACTTGTGGGTATTTCTGGACTTTCTCCTGCAACATCAACTGGCACCTAGAGACAGGCTGAGCTGATAAGTTCAGCTCTGGAGGCAATGTTCCATAACATCCCATTTGCTAAAGCAACACCAGGATTTCAACCCACAGCTGTGGGGATAATAGGGAAATGGTTTTTTAGCAATAGCAATGCAGATTGCTGCTGTCAGCAAAAGGCAGCTGTGAACACGTCACTCAGGATGTTGTCTCTGTTGTCTGAGGGTCTGGCCAAAACCCTGGCAAGGCCATCAAGAGCTCCCCAGGGCACAGAGTCACCTCACATAACATTTGGTACTTAAACAGTGTTCTTAAGGCTCCTTCAGCAATTCATGGAGATCCAGACCTCCCTGGACATGCCCATACTCTGTGAGCATCAGAGAACTGGGCTGAAGCAGGTGCCACACCAGAGGCTCCCCTGGGGTTTGCATAAATTGCTCATTGCAGCCTCTGGACAATGAGTCTTCATTCCACTATGGTTATTTCCTGCAACCAAACCAAACCAAACAAAACAAAACAAAATAAAACAAAATAAACAACAAAAACCAAAACCAAAAACAACAAAAAAACCCTACCAAACAAACAAAACATTAGAACTCTGAGCAAGAATATACCAAATTTACCTTTCCCATCTCCGTGAAATACAAGGAGGGCTGAATTGCCTGAAGCAAAGCAGTTTGGTTTGATACCCATTGAACAAAGGTACATTCAGGAAAAGCAACAGTTCCATATATTTAAGTCTGACCTTTTTTTTATTTTAAGCTGGCATTTAGCACAGCAAGAGATCAAACTCTTTATTGTGCCTTGAAAAAAAATTGGCAGAATTTACATGTAGATGCCTCTTGAGAGCAAGTATTGTATTTTTCACTGGCTCTAAGTTGAATCTGTTTCCAAGGTGTTACTGCAGCCCCTTGTAAGAAGCCACCTGGGGCTACTGCAAACACACCTGACACAAAGCAGTGCAGAGGTTCGGGAGTTACTCAGCCTCTAATTTGTGAAGAACCATCACATCTCAGGTGTGAAGTACTCATTAAAACCTCTTTCTTCCGCTGCTGTTTGCTGCTTGCCCTATGCCATTAAGGTGCTGGCAGTGAGAAATGACCCTTCCTACCCTCAATGGAGCCTTCTCCCTGGGGATCAATAAATAGCAAGTGAGGAGACACAGATTTAGACACAGACCCTGCCAGATCCGAGGCAAATCCCCTCCCCAGAGGGCTGAGTGCAGTCAGACCTCAGCCAGGAGCTCCCATCCAGCCATCCCAAGGCCACTTTAATTCCAAAAGTTGGTAGCACTCAGCCATAAGGAGTCTGTCACACGTCAGCAGGACTTGTAAATGCTCCTTTGGGAAGGCAACTTGCACAAGAGCCCTGGTTTATTACTGCTTCCTCATCCTGGTTTTATTTCTCTCCAAAGCACCACTTCATTCTTTAGAACAAACAAGTATATTTTTAAAATAGCCAGAGCACTTTGCCTTCACCCGGTGGCTCTCACACGTTGTGCTGTGAACTTTGCAGATCGTTCCTCATTTCCTCGGGGAAGATGCAATCTCCACTCTCAAACCTTTTCTGCTTTGCTGCTGGACTTGTGGCTGCCTGGACAAAATTGCTTCAGAGCCTCACAGCAAGAGTGGGGTTGGGCAGAGCTAGGAGAGCTGTGCAGGCACAAAGGCAAAACCCACCATCCTCCCCCAAATTTCCTCGGGTGGAGCCAGTGACCTTCCCATGGGATAGAGCCTGAGTTGTGGAATAAGGACTTTACAATGAAAATTGTGAAGCAGGTATGTTTTATTTCCAACTGGTACATATGGGGATTTTCCCCCATAAATGCGTGCCTGGTTGAGACAGGATTAAGGCTTAAACACACCTAGATCACACAAACCCACACCTCCCAAGCTTAAATATACACAGATCCCACAAACCCACACCTCCCAGGCTTAAATACACCTAGATCACACAAACCCACACCTCCCAGGTTTAAATACACACAGATCCCACAAACCCACATCTCCCAGGCTCAAATACACACAGATCCCACAAACCCACACCTCCCAGGTTTGAATACACACAGATCCCACAAACCCACACCTCCCAGTTTTGAATAACCTATATCCCACAGATCCCTTAGATTCTCACCTCCCTGCCCACCCATTCCCCACCCACTCTCTGCCTCCTTACTCTTCATATTATAATTAGTGTTCTGTGCTGCCACACTTCATGGTTGTGGGCAGGGGTCTTCTGATGAAGTAAGAAGTCTTCCTCAGTTGTTTGCTGTTTGACTCCCTCTCTGGGCAGGCTGAGTGGGGGTCAGGCTGATTCCCAGGTCAGTTTGTCCTGGCCAAAACCAGGAGCCTGCTTCTTGCTGGTTTCTCAAGGCACAGGTTCTGCTTTATCGGGTTTTCACACTGCCTAAGTCCTGTTTTACTGAGTTTTAACAATATACATCTTATCTTTATGCCCTTTACCGTTACAAGTTGTTTCTACTTATCAGGTTACATTTTTCTGTGTTCTGTTACAAGTTGTTTTTCTACTGTTACAAAACTGCTAAACAAACTATGCATTTCTGTTTCCCCTCCACCTGCTCAAGCACATTATGTGCTTCTAAAATTCTGAATTTTCATGTACATATGTTTCTCATATCAAGCCCCTGCTGGTTCACTGCAGTTTAAGGAGATGTGTCAGGTGCTCATGGTTCCTCCTCCTGTCACCACCACAGGCACCTGTGACCTATTCCACACTTTGTGTCTGCAATTTTAACCTTAGTTTCTGAGTGAATCCCCCCACCTGGGCACCAGGACCTGGCCTGGGGTCTCTTTTGGTACCTGGGAGGGCACCAGCACCTTCAAACCCACTGATGCTTCTGGGTGAAGTCCCTGCTCCCTCCATGGGGACACACAAGGGGAGCCCAATTTTATTTATCACAGCCCAGCTCAGGAGTTCTTGTCTATGCAGTGACTGAAAAACAGCCCTGGTGGCCCTGGAAGCATTAATGTCCTTAATTATTAAATATGGATTTCCTCAGTCTTGCCCATGTGCTACCTGAGCTTATGGCTGAATACAGCTCTCAAATACTGCTCAAAACAAAAACTGCACAGGAGAGGGAATGCAGGATCTTCCCACAGGAATGTTGTTACCTCAATTTTCCTGAGCAGCTCAGTCCATTATCCATGATTTTTGTCATCCTTCAGCCATCTTTGCCACACTGTCTACATTTCCATCTTTAGGAAACCAAACCACCACGTGGGAGAACTGAGATAACAAGGAGACCAGCTGGAATCCTTAGAAATAAAGAAGTGTTTCTAATCAAAATAAAAATATTCCATTTTTAGGAAGCCTGAAAATTCAAACAATATGAAAGAGCAATTAGATTTTTCCCCCATGTCCTGGTTTTGGTTGAATGCTATTTGCTCTACACTACTTCAAATATCAAGTGGGACCAAAAAAGTCACTTTAAGGGAAAGTTCAAAATAGTAAAATATTTTTAAACATCATAGTATTCTGATTTCTCTTCTAATGAATAATTCTTTGTGGATTGAATGGTTTGGCAAAGATTTTTAAAGCATCAGCTTTTGCAAAAATGGAAATCTGCTCTTTTAAAGCGTTCTGATAATAAAACTTTCCTTTGCCAGCCAAGGACACTGCTCTCAGAACTGCAATTTGTACTGTTCCTCTTTATAGGACATTGATCTCTCTGCTACACGTATTAGGACATACACACTTCACAGGTTAATGAAAAAAATGTAATATTGGTTTCAAATACTCTTTCCTAGGGAATTGCCTTTTGATAGAAAGGAATTTGATAAATTCCCAGGCCCACACAGGCACTGCCCAGACAGGGAGGGACAATTGCAGAGAAACCCCATGAACAGGAGGTGACTGTGAGCAGCCACAGGCACCAAACTGATATTCCAGGGCTGTCCCAAAAATGCCCTCCCTCCATCAGATATTAATTCAGGAATGACCACTGATGATAAAAGTTGTTGCCCTGACCTTTTTCAGCCTTCTGACATTTACACTCTTTTACTGGAGTTTCTCGAGGCCTTTTAGGTAAACAGAGAGTGATGTTTTGAAAACTGTGCATTCCTCCTTGGAGGAGGGACAATTGATGGACTTCTAGTTTGACCAGTGGGGCTGGAGAGGTGTCAACCTCATTGCCCAATCCCTGATCAAACTCCAAAAACTATATAAATCTAGGTAGAAAATAAACCACTCTTTTTTTTTGCTCTTCCAACCTGGCTGCATGAGTGTGGTTCTATCATGTCCTTTGGAAAAAGTGGCTTTGGACAAAATCATTCTGAGCCTCGTCTCCTCACCTCAGTGCACCCCCACACTCTTACAGGTGTTTCCATATTAGGAAATGAGTTTAAGCTTCGTCCCTGAACTTTTAAGGAAGAAGAACCAGAAATTCCATGCTTCTCTCACCCTAACTGGCCCAGTGCTGGGACAAAGGCACCTCTTGGATCCTTGAGCTGTTCCTCAAGGAATGTGGCTATTTTCTATTGGGCAGCAAGCCAAAACCCCTCCTGGATCATTGAATACTTAAGAGAGATCATGGAGGTTCTCAGGGCTTTTCGGGGTGTCTTAGCAGGTGCAAGGGACTTCCCTACACTGTGCATGGCTTTTGCTCTTTTGTTCTGCATAGTTCACTATTTTTGCTTGAAGTAAAACTTTTTTGCTTTTTCCAAACACCTCCAACCATCTGTCTTGTTAATTATTTTTAAGCCATTTCTGAGAGGCTGCTGACAACCCTCAGAGCTTGATACACCTTCCTGGGGCTGATAACATACTGGCCTCACACAGCCATGTAGCAACATCCCAACTAAATTCCAGGTGTGCCTTAGAATATTTTGCTTTTCTACAGCACTTTCTTTGCTGTTAAGTCAGAATCCCTAATTTTCATTCTCTGTCTTATATAGGTTTTCAGGCAAGTGATCTTAGATTGCTGTGGCTCCCTTAGCTCTGGTCCTCTTAGAGGGTAGATACCAAATCCTTGTATATTTTTAGTGTAAATCAAGAGCAATCCCCCTGAAGTTAAGAGTGCATAATAGCAAAGTGAGAAGACAATTAAGTCCTGCTGCTTACAAAGTGCTTTGGAATCTCTGGGAATAGAAAGTTGTTATATAAATCTAAGATATTATTTATTAGTTGATAATAAATCCATGTGGCATAGTAATGCACACACTAAATACAGACAGAGGTCAGTAGGTCGTGTGTCTCTTTTGCCTCTCTCTGGAGAGCAGTGCCTTGTATAACAAGAAAGGAGTACCAAAATAAAAAATGTGTAATGGCCAATAAAAACAAGCTGCTTTTTAGCCCTTATAGCTGCACATTGTGTTTCAGTGGCATCTTCACTTAATACTTTAATTTTTTTCTCACTTTGCAAGTCCACAGAGTAATGACAGCCTATAACAGAGAGCTTCAGTGCTAATTTCAGAATGCCTGAGTCAGCCACTTATCTTCATTTATCCTCTTCTGCTGGAATCTTGTTTAAAAAAAAAACCTCAAACCAACCACAATTTCATAATCCTAAAATAAATGGACACACACATTCCCTCTCCTTATGCTTTGCTGAAAATTAACTTTCCTGTGCTATTCTCCTGCAATTTCTTGTTACTGCCTTTATTCCCAGCTACATTTAGTGCCAGCAGTCAGATTGGTCTTAATGTTAAAGCTGTAAGGGTTCCTTTTCATTGACTAAATCACGCTTTATTTAAAGATTACAGAATGTCAAACCCAGCAGACCTTTCTTTTCACAGGATTTTGCAGCTTGCTGCCTGTCTCTGTGGTGTCAAGTCTGGTTTCCGGTGGGGAGATCTTCATATTAATTGTATTTTCTTCCAGAATAACAGCAATCCAGCCCAGGATTTCCTAACTGCTCTTTAACTAGCAGCTGACACTGGGTGTGTCTGTCTGTGGTGTCTGCAACCCTTTTTATCCTGGTAATTAGATGGACAGCACAGTCTGGAGGATGGTCTTGCAGCTCCAACCTACAAATCACAGAATCACAGACTCTCTTAGGTTGGAAAAGGCCTTGAAGATCCTTGAGTCCATCCACTGACCCTCCCTTCCCAAGGCCACCACTAACCCTTGTCCCCCAGAGCTCCATCCACACGTGGTCTGAGCACTTCCAGGGATGGAGCAGCCACCAAGCCTAAGAATGAGCTTTTAAAACAGGAATCAGACCTTTCCTGGCCTCAGACACTGCCTGGGGATGGTGACTCCAGGTTTGAGGAATTTCCAGCTGTGGGCAGTGGCCCCCAGATGGGTGCTGAGGGTTCTGGGGGCAGTGGTGGCTGTCACCTCCTCCTGGGGGCACAGATGGCACCATCAGGGCACTGATGGCTCCTCTGCTGCCTGGGGACTGGGGGTTCACTTGGCACAGAGGCTCCAATCTCCCCTCTACAGATGCTTTACACATCTGCCAGGTGACATGGGAAAAGCAGCACAGGAAACTGATGTTTGAAGGCTGTTCTGTGCTTGGCTGACTGGGGTCTGTTGAGTTAGGATGAGAAAATAATCCTCCCTTGTCTGCAGCAGGTTGCCAGCAGAAAGCAGCAGCTTTTCTTGTGTGGGTGCATTTTGTTCAGGACAGTGGGGTGGCAAAAATTCACCCACTGCCATACACTGCTTTGTCACCAGCAGCTGGGCTGGAAGGGACCCAGCTCCAAGCAGGTCAAAACAGAGCATGTTGCTCATTGGCTTGTTGGGAGGTGATGGTCTCCAGAGATGATAATTTCAAAACTTCCTGACTACCCTGGAGTGCTTTGCAGGAGCCACATAACTGTGTCAGTGCTGTTCCCACACTCTAGAAAACAAAAGATGATTTACACAAATGACCTCTGTCATTCAGAGAGCCACAAATGGCCATGTGAGTGCCAGAGACTGATGCAGGGGCACAGCAGTGCAGCTTTGCTGGAGATGTGGGCACTAAACCAGGCAAATGGAGAAGGAACACTGACATATGAAGGCTGCAAAACAGACAAACAAGTCACTTGCTACAACTGAAGGCTCAGACTTTGCCTCCTTGTTGGGAGCAGAATGAACTTGATGAATATTTGAGCTGCCACACTATATTCAGGAGAGTCAAATAACTGCTGGTTTATTTTTTTCTCCGTGCCCTGCACTCCTGCATGTGTTAATATTTGCTGTGCTTTTTGGAAATTGCTTCCATCCTGCATTCTGTTCAGATAACAGCAGAGCAGAGGAGACATATGCTGTGCTGACAGCAAAGAGGTTGTTGGAGTTTTCTTAAAGCTGGCAAAGAACATAACAGCAGCAGGAGACAAATATCCTCCCCTGTGAGGAGCTGGTCCCCTCAGAGCACAAACAGCCATGTACCAGCCTGGGTTATGATTTTATCCTCATTTTAAACCAAGCACGGGGCTCACAGTCCTGCCCATCAGTGTTAGCACATTCCTTGTCCCTCTGTGCAGGAGCAGCTTTCCCAGCAGTGTCTCCAGTGGGGCTCTTTCCCACTGGAATCTGTGCAGGCTGAGGCAGATCTGGATGCTCTGTGGGTGAATTTAAAGCCTCTCCATGCCCACCCCATTTCTGACCTCTCCTGTGAGATGAGGGCCATTTTCTGAACAAGAATGGTTTTATTCCTTCTCTGCTCTCCACAGCATTACCCATTACTGCTTTGAGCTCTGCTCATAACCAGCAGCTGAAATCTCTGTAACTTTGGCCTAAACTATGATCAAGTTTTATTTTAAACTGAGGGTTGAGATGGCAGATGGTTGTTGTAGCCTTTCTAGCAGGAACTCTGTGCTCCAGATGCCTTGGCTGTTGTGTAAGACAAACCTAGAAACAAGACAAAATATCCATCACTCAAGTCTCCACAGTTTGAGGTGATGAGTATTGAGTGGAAGAGAATCACACTGTCATTAACAAAAATTAGTTCAAAGGGGTTTCAATCAGGCCCAAGGTGAACTCTGCAGTATTTTCAGCTTTGAAGGTGACCTCTCAAAGTTTCTTCTCGTTTTGTGTTTGTTTTTATCAGAGCACAAATATTTCTGGATTTCAAAAAGCCGCTGCACCAAATTTGGCTGGCAAGGAGGAAAAGGGGAATGGGAAATTTGAACTGTTTTAAATATCACCTTTTATGATATATGGTGTCCAACAACACATTGTGTTTCTGTAGAGTCTTCTGTGTGTGGTCCTTAAATCCCTTTTCATAAATAAAACCATCTGTCTCCTTTGAACTATAGCAGCTCTAATTTAAAAAGTCAGTATTTGCCAATGTCTACAACTCATTAGCTCTGAAGCTGTGAAAAACTTCCCTATCTGGCTCTTCATTTAGCAGGCTTTGGCAATCACTGTGTTTTAAAAATCATGCCTGTTAGTTGTAAACATCCATTATTATGAAAGATGTGTTTTGCTTTGGATATCAGGTGAATTGAAAGGTAAAAGTGAGATTAGGAGCAGAAGCTGAGCAGTCAGCCTCCAATCTGAAAGGAAAATCTCACTTGGGGATCTACCTGAATATCAGTGCTGGGACAGATAAACTCTTCTTTTCCAGCTGTGGTGAAAGTGCAGCTGAGCACAGCCCTGCCCACAGCAGAGCCCTGCAGGCTCCTGCTGGAGCTGGGAATGTCACCTGGAGAATTTCCCTGGTGCTGCAGCACGGTTATGGATGTTGGCTGCTGGGATTGCAGCTTGCTGGGGTGCTTAAAAGCAAAGTGCAGGAAAGGAACTCAGGAAACATCCAAGAGAGCCACAGAAACACTGTCAGAGTGAGACCTCAAAGGAGCTGAGAGCCTGCTGCTGTATTAACTCTGTTACCTGTCAGCTGCAGTTGTGATCAGTGTGATCATTACAAATAAAAGAACAAGGCTCAGCTTGTTACACACTAACTGTCTCCAAGTTAAAAAAGAGGGAACCTAGTTTGTACAAAATGAATTTTTATTTCCCTAGATTTGGTAAAGGCTTTCAGCTGGCACTGCTTTCAGCAAGGGGAAGGATGAGGTGTGGGTGAGCACTCTGCCTGCTGGACCCACAGGACAGATAAGAGCAGCTCATTCATCAATAAAGCTCAGCCAGGAAAGGCAGGTTGGGTTTGCCTGCCTGTGCTGTGCCTCTTCCCTCTGAACAGGGATTTCTATCTCTAGAGCTGTTAATACAGCACCTTTTAAAGACAGTGAATTCTCTTTAGAAAGAGGGAGATAATGAGGCCATTTCCACTCAGAACCACATTTAGATAGAAAAACAAAACAAACAACGCTGTCAAGATTTATAGCAAATACATTATAAAGGGCAACAGAACATTTGTATAAAGAACTGAAATGGACCTGCAGTAGAAAACACAGTTTACTTTTATGACTTTAACTTTAGGGCATGGAAGGCACCTCATTAATGATTAGAGGGATACAGATGAGCCATAATAGTCTCTATATCCTTATAAATGATATACAGGGAGAGCTGAAAGACAGCAAATTGCAGTCTCCACTGCTGTGCTTTTTCCTCTTCACCTCTTTCTTTCTCTGTCTTCCAGCTGAAAGAAGGAATTAAAATTTATGTTGACCAACTGGGTATTCACTTAGTTGAATAACTTAGTCAAATAACTAATCACTTCTAGTAGGTGGCACAGATAACTGGTCTGGACTGGAGCATCTGGAAACACAGTAGCCTCTTGTAAACAGCACAAACTCTGTTTTTAAGCCACTGGGCTGTGTTTCCTGGCAGGAGCCAGCTCAGTGCTCACCTCCATCAGGCCTTGCTGACAGGCAGGTGACGTAATTAACTCATTAACTCACAGCAGCTCAGTCTCTTTGGATCACTTGACCTTATGCTAAAAGACAACCCATTCATCAAAGGCTTGTCCTCCTGAGCACAGGCGAGGAAGGGGAGGAAGGAAGAGGGGAGAAAACAATGAGCAAAAGGAAAATGAAATGACTTACTGAAGGGCACGAGGAGTCTGCAGGACCAGCAGGGCTGAGCTCAGTGCTGAACGCCAGCACTGGGACTTTGTGCCAAGAAAATGCCGTCTCTGATAATCAGGAAAATGTATGTTTGACACCAGGAGGCAAACACACTGTTTTCCCTCCAAGACAGAGAAAAGGGCAGTGGTGGCTACTGGCCTTGGCTGCACTGAGAGCTCAGAGTTTGACCAACCTCCCCAGAAGAGGGCTGGCAGAAAAGCTATTATTTCTTTGTGGTGGAAAACACTGAAAGAGAAAGTTTTGGCAGTGCAGAGGCTTTCTCTGTGGTGGAGACACAAGCAATTCCTGCTGCAGGGTTGACAAATCACAGCAACAAAGTCAGGGTGGATGAGTCTAGGAGAATCATCCAGAAAGAAAGGAGAGAATGATTCTTTCCAACCCTG
The DNA here is from genome assembly GCA_037834095.1 of Argya squamiceps. Taxonomy (NCBI): domain Eukaryota; kingdom Metazoa; phylum Chordata; class Aves; order Passeriformes; family Leiothrichidae; genus Argya; species Argya squamiceps. Next base: position 3,599,760 of record JBBMKD010000067.1, on the reverse strand, counting down.
GCATCACTGCACAGCTGAAAGGGAAAAAGCAGAGCTGTTCCATCCCTCCCCTGTGCATCCATCTCCAGCTGTGGGGTTTGAGTGGGTCAGATGTGACTGTTAAGGAGGTTAATGGAGTCCTGAGGCTGCTCTGGACCCTGTCTGTCCCAGAGACAGTCTGGGCAGCCTGAGCCTTGCATTTCCCTCTGCTGCTCCCTTAGCCTCCAGCAGACAGACAAACAGACAGACAGACAGACACACAGACTGAGGTCGATGCATCCCCAGGGCTCCTCTAAAGCTGCTCTTGTGGAGGCACCTTGTGATTTCAGATCTGCCTTCTCCACTCCCTTGCCATGTAATTCTCTCTTTATGGAGTTCTTACCTTGGGGGAAATGGGTTTTATTGCAAAGTCAAAAGGTAATTTTTGCATAGACTCTATTACCTGTTTATAATTAAAACCATAAAATCCCCTTGTAACAGGCTTAATAACTTCCCCCACACCAGAAGAGGTTTTCATAAAAGGAGTCATTAAAAGTACTCACAGCTAATGTGGGAAAATCAAGAGAAACACAGAAAATTATTGAGACTTATTTCAGCATTTAACAATGGGCACTTTCCCCCATTTATTTTAATAGTTCAAAATGACAAGAGATGGGCAGATCAATCTCAGCTGTTCTGGCCCTTCTCCTCTATTTTTTCCTTCTTGCAGGAGACCTCCTGCCCAGCAGATCCTGGGATTTTCCAAGGCTGAGAGTGTGAGTTGTGATTAACAGCTGAGATTTCTGACCTTGAGAAATTTCTGACCAGTTCCTATGAGCTTCTCCACGTCCTGTTTGCTTGTCTTGACCTCCCACCATCTCTGATCATGTGGGTAATATGAGCAGTGAGCTTAAATCCATCCTCAGTGTTCTATCCTTTAGGACCATGGAGGCTGAAAGATGTTGTTGGTTTCTGAAGGCTAGTAAAATAAATACACTAGAAACACTACAAGCAGGAAAATATGACCTTTAAAACAAATGGATGTAAAATTACATGTTTTATCATGTAGTAACAACTGGCTCAGGCTGAACTGGACCTGGGGCACTCAGGGGCTTGAGGGAACTGCACTGGTCTTTTCCCAGTTTTTGAGAATCAAAACAAGCAAGGAAAAATACAATAACAAAAACACAAAACCAAAAAAAAAAAAAAGAAAACACCCCAGCCCCACCACCACAAAACATCCATGGCAAAAATAAATCCCTAACAAATC
>JBBMKD010000067.1:3567111-3598432 GCA_037834095.1 Argya squamiceps | reverse complement strand
AGAACAAAAACAAGAAAGGAAAAAGAAAAGAACAAAACCAAAAAACAAAAAAAAAAAAAAAAAAACACCCCAGCCCCACCAACACAAAACCTACATGGCAAAAATAAATCCCTAACAAATCTCTAGCAATGTTTGTAAAACCAGGCCATAGGTATCAGCCAGGCAGTTTGACCTCCATGGATTTATCACCCACAGGCATCTCAACCAGAGACCAAAGCAGCTCTGCCCTACAACCATCCCCATGCTGCATTTCATTGTCAAACAACCTTATCTTCAGCTCAGACTCCCAGCCTGCGTTTATGCTTTTTTTTCCCTTGGCCTAAATAACGTCCTCATCATCAGGAGTGCTCGATAATGTCACCTTGGCAGGAAATTTTGTGTGCAAATGAGCTAAAATTGGCCAACTGAAGTGGTAGCACAGTGGAGGTGAGTCCCTGCTCAGGCCAAGCTCATGGGTTAATAGGCAGGTGTCAGCATTCCACATTTCTGCAGAGGAGGTGGGTCTGTGAGAGTCTGGAAAAGTTCAGCCCCTTGAGAGCCTGGTTGAAAAAAAAGATCTCAGGTTTAATAGAGGCAGAATGAGCAGAGATTCTCCTTGAAGTCCAGCAGTTTGGAGGCCTAATTTGGGGAGCAATGCCTTCCAAGTATTGCCACACTCACAGCTTAACAACCTCTTAAACTACAGAACTGTTAGCAGCATCTTATTTCATCCCCACTCACTAAGCACTGTTTTCCTTAAATTTGCATTCTCCACTCACAATCACACCTCAAACATCTCTTGGGTTGTTCTGTAAATCACTTCCAGCCCAAAATGCTGACTCATGGGGGAACTGAGGTTAAAGAAACTTTATTTATGTCAGAGGAATCGATCCATTGTAATTTAAAGCCTTCTTGCACCACTATTTATCTTCTGCCTCTTGCTTCATGCCTTTGTCCCACATCTGGGCCATGGCAGGTGCAGAGCCATGTATCTGTCAGAGCAGCAGAGCTGCCTCATTGCTCATTTTTGGCCTCCTCGACCTTGTCTGCTCACCTTACTTTATTAGCACAGTTATTCAAAACTTCTGGAAAAGCAAAATATTCCCCCTTGATGCCCTTCCCCATTTAACATAGTAGCACTTCTAATGGTTCTTTCAAGCTGTAGCAGCCTCTCAACTCCCTCACCCCTGCCACCTTCTCCTTCTTTCTTCTTTATCCCTTTTTTTTCCTCCCAGCTGACACAGAGTCCTCCTCTCTCCTGCCCTTTTAGCCTCATCCTTATGTCACTTTGGCATACAAATAGCCATCACCACGATAATCCCGCCTGACTGTTTGCTTCACTTGGGGGCTGGGTGACTTCAACCCTCCCTCTGACACATCCTCATCCCTGCAGGAGTGTGGCCAACAGGATTTGTTTAATCACTCAGCCCCTTTTGTGCAGTGTCTCCTACCATGACTGAGGGTTTCTTGGTTTTTCTGGGGAAAAACAATTGTATTCTTCAGCTCAGAAAGCCCAATGGACTTGTCGAGGGTTTAGCAGGGCTGCTGGATCACCACACGGAGAAACAGGATGGGGAAGGATCACATCTTTTGTGCTGCTCTCTGCAGCCTCGAGGACCTTCTGCTGCTGGGATAAAAACCTTTGTGCCACTTCTCACAGCAGAGAGACTCCAAGGGGGAGTCAGCTAAGAGCTGTTGGCTCTTTAGCACCATCCCTTCACCCTCTTTGCTCAGGTATGGCATAAATGTGATGGGGAGCAGGGAGCCCATTGAAGGAACAGCCCTGGGGATGTTCCTGTGCCTCCAAAAGCAACAAACCCATCCCAAGTGCTAAGTGACGCACTAAGTCAGCTACTCCAACAGCAGCCTGGAGACATTGCAGTGAGAGCTGAGGAAAAAAAGAAAATTAAAAAGCAAGTTTCTCTCTCATTTATCTGTCCCTGGTACATGAAGGTGCTTTGTAATATGTTGGATTGTAGCTCACTGCTTTTTTCTCGTGTTACTTGTAACTCACTCTTCTAGAAACTTCCCAGTAATTGGCCTCAGTGGATTTCCACTAATTTATCTTTTCCTGCACCTGAACTCTGTTGTGAATTCAGCCTGTAGAGGCACCGACAGAGGTGGCAGTGCCCTCCTGTCACAGGGTACCCACAGCAGCTGGACCCAGATCCAGGTGAGGCTCATGTGGAGTGATGAGCAAGGATCATGAAAAGCCCTCTCTTGCTGCACTTTGGGTCTCAGGCTTTCCTCAGAAAGATTCTGAAGAATTTACAGAGAAATCTGTGATATATTACATTGAGAAAATGGAATTTATCAGCTCTATACAACAAAAACCCCATCACTGTAGGGAAGAGACAAAAATTACATTGGTTTAACGAGGCTGGTGGTGGAGAAAGAGTCATTCACAGGCAGATTACAAAAACCAATCATGTCCCAACATTGTTTTGCTGTGTATTACTTGGAGTGAGTGGATTTATACTTCCTCTGAAAGAAAAAAGGACATTTAACTTAATAGAAGACAGAAAAAACTGGGGAAAAATCTGAAGCCACACGAAACACTCCACACTGTTACTGTGAAGGGCAGAAATTCAGCTTGGTGGGGGAATTCTGAGCCTTTTATTTATGATGTTGACTTTGGCAATCTGCCTCCCACACGGAGGGAGCAGGGAAGGCTCAGCCCTCACCTGGGCCAAGCTCAGCCACGTGCAGGGAGTGGGCTCAGCTCAGGAAATGCAGGAGGGAGTTCGGTGTTCAGCAGGGCTGATAGATCATTTATAGGGTGCTGGGAGATGGAATGTGCAGTAATCACACCAGAGCACAACAAAACAGAGACCAGACAGGTGTGAAAAATTGCAGACTGATTAGTAATTTGTCACAGGCTTGAAAGGGGTCTGCCAGAGTTGGGGGCAGTGGAACAACGTGCACTTCCTGTGTCTTCAAACCAACTCAGGCACCGAGCTCTCCATTCCAATTTCAGGAAATAAATAGCAGCTATAATTGATGAACAGCTCTGAGATGTCTTCCCATGCCTTTTCAGATCCTGATTTTATCATCCTGGTAGGAGAAAATTTCCCCAACAAACAGTTTATTGATTGTCCATTACACATTTTCCCTCTGAAGTTCCCAGAATGCCATCCAGATGTCAGGCACATGATAGCAAAGGAGAAATTGAGCCAGGGAACAAAGATATCCTTAGCTGCAGCACTGAATCTGACATTCAGGAATCCAGACCCCATGTTTACCCCTAGATCTTAATTAATCCTTGCTGTACCTCCCCATTCATGATACAAAAGCAAACCCATTTCTAGTCCCAAACTTTCATGGCCTTTGATATTTATTATGAGCACATGGAAGAGACAGCTGTGCTCATGGTGGTTTGGAGAGTGCCTAACAGAAAAGAGCTCCTATTTTGGGGTACAGAACTTATATTATACTTAAAATAGCCAGAGTTGGAAGGGAGCCACAAGGACCATCAAGTCCAAACCCTGCACAAATCCATGTAGTTTGGAGGATTTTTAATTTTTTTTTCAAGATCAAGCACTAATATTCTTTAAGTCTTAAATGCAGTAGATTATAACACTCATTAATATAAAAATAAATAATGCTGGGTAGTAAATTTCCTTAAAGATGCAAGTGCCTTCTAAATCAGTTTTACTGATCAGATCTGCCAAGGCACCTCAGGCCTGTCCCTCCTTTGAGCACAGGGAGGGCAATTCCTGCCAAATTAACCATAACCCCCTGTAATCAGCAGGAGTAAGATGAGATAATTGGGGTTGTTCAGCCTGGAAAAGAGAAGGCTTTGAGGTGACCTAATTGCAGCCTCTCAATCCCTGAAAGGAGCCTACAGGAAAGATGGAGAGGTTTTTGCAAGGACATCTAGTGCTAGGACAGGGGGAATGGATTTAAATTGACAGAGAGTGGGTTTAGATTGGATATTAGGAGGAAATCCTTCCCTGTGAGGTGTTGAGGCCCTGGCACAGAGTGCCCAGAGAAGCTGTGGCTGCCCCACCCCTGCAAGTTTTGGATGGGCTTGGAGCAACCTGGTCTAGTAGAAGGTGTCTTTGTCCATGGCAGGGGTTGGAACAATATGATCTTTAAGGTCCAACCCAAACCATTCCATGATTCTGTGAATCATGAACAGAGCCAAAAAGTTCACCCACTGCTCATCTCAACTAAAGGCCGGGTCACCCTCTCACCCAAGGCAGCACCTCAGTACACCTGCTCTTTGAAAACAGCACACACAAAGAAATTAGTGGGAAACGTCTCATTTCTCCACACAAAGGAGAAAGACAGCCCAGAACAAACAGCTTCCTACAGGAATCGCAGCTGCTTTGGCGTGCAAAGGGCGACGTGCATATAAATGGGGCCTAATTAACTGCTTAAGGAGAGATTAGCTGCCATATGTTGCAGGAGTGATGGGTGTGCTTCCAGTGTGGAATTAATCGATTACAAATACGCCACCACATGAAAAACAGTGCCAGGAAGATGGGCAGCCTGCACCCTGGGGAGCACAGGGACCAGAGCTGGGGGTGGTGGTGGTGTCCCTGTCCTCAGCTGCCTGGACAAGGTGAGCAGGGCAGGGCTGAAGGAACACTGGTGCCACAGCCACAGCTTCTCTGGGCACCCTGTGCCAGGGCTTCACCACCCTCACAGGGAACAATTTCATCCTAATACCCAATCTAAACCTGAGATGGGTGCTCGTGCCACACACTGAAGGAGCCACGTGGGTTTGGGTGGCCACAGCACAGGGAAAAGGGCCTGCTCCACTGCTGTGAATATCATTTATCCTGTGGACAAAACAGTATCTGAAGGAACAAGTCAAGACACCACCAAATGAGCCTTTGGATGACACTACACATCCCAACAGGCCAAGATGGAGAAAGAAATGATCTCAGAATTTGGGATGAATTACCTATTTCTTCACTCAAGCCAGGTGTCTTGTATAAAGGAATTCTATCTGAACTTTGGGAATGAGAGGGGATAGGGGAAGACATCCAGATCTTCATCTTCAAAGTTGTGGGTGCCACTGGAAAAATTGTTTATGGCCTCCTGGTCATCCCCTGGCCAGGCCCCTGCCCACTCCCCTTCAACCCTCAGCTCACCCTGCAGCCCTTTGCTACCTACAGCTCACTGAGGAAAAATAATTGTGTTCTTCAGCTCAGAAAGCTCAATGGTCATGTCAAGGGTTTAGCAGGGTTGTGGGATCACCAGAAAGAGAAACAGGATGGGGAAGGATCACACCTTTGTGCAGAACAGAGCTCAGCAGCAGCAGCAGCTCATCTGCCTTTCTCAGCAGGGCTTTACCCCCCATGCATTAATCAGGAGAAATCATTTAATCCTTCTCACCCCTGTTTCTGCAAAGTGGGTTATTGGTATATCCCAGCTTTGCCTGGCTTTGCATGGATGAATCCAGAACCAGCATTTTATTACCACAGCCATGGGACCCTGTGAATGGGTGTGTAAGGAAGAAACTCAAACTGTAATCCCCACCTATCCCCCACCTCCTCAAATCACAGACTTCAAAGGCCTGAAGCAAAATCCCTGGAAAGCACTGAAAGGCTCCACTGGGGTGCAGATGAGCCTGTTGAAGTCTGAGCTCCAGAATTTCCCCACAGATTTCCCCTCGCCTGCCAGGACTGACAGGCCTGAAAGCAAGTAGGGCACTGCCCCAAATACTGGAGCAGCAGATTTATACTGAAGGCTTCAACCCCCCTGAAAATGGTGTTGAAATGAAGAGGAGATGACACAGCAGCCACTGTGAGCCTCAGAAAGGTCAAGTGATGCTGTGCTTTCTTAGGAGCAATTTATGCAGTGCTTCAGTGACATCTGAAATGGAATAATCTCGAGGAGGCATTGAGAGCTCTCCCTCTGCTGTCTCCTGGACCTCAGGAGGAGATGGAAACCAGGGAGATTTGTTAGATGCTGCACAGAGGCAAAAGAAATAATTCTGCTTTCTCAGAGTCTTTTCAAATTCTGTCATCATGGGTTTAAATACTTGCCTCACACTCAGCCTCTGTTACACACACAGAAGTGATACAACAAGTTTGTATTCCATATAAACACTCTTTTGCCTCCTAGTGCCATTTAGCACTTGTAAAATAAGAAAGAACTACCACCAACAACTCTGAATGATGCAAAAAGACAAGATACTGTCAGATAAAACACCTGATGCTGAAAATGAGATGTGAGCCACTGAGATCTGGGGCTTTGGTTTGACTCTGGAAGTCTGAACTCCAGGAGCCTAAGGGGCTGAGAACTGAGAATTGCTGGGCTATAAGAAAAATTCACTTTAGTGCAGAAAATGTTAAAGCAACTTTTAAAGCACAGCCAGGAGGCACCTAAATATTGCATTAGAATGGGCCATTGAGCTTTGCAACAGCACCAAAGGAAGGGGAAGTTATCCAGAGCACAGAGAGGAAAGCTGAAAGGTGAAGGGAAAATAGGGAAGAGAAAGGTATGAAAAAAAAAAGAAAGGTAGGAGCCTCCCTGCAGCAACAGGCTCAGCACATCCTACACACACAGAATGCCTCTTTAACAGAAAGTGATGGGGTTAGTCTTTAAATTCAGGCCTTAAAACCCCCTTTTTGTGTCCAGAGACTGAGCTGTGTGGAGCAGGTTGGGAGCCAGCCCTACACTGCAGAGTCACCTCCCAGTGCTGCCAGGTTGGCACCCTGGCACCACATCGTGGATTTAAATAGAAGCATTGATAAACTGAACCCCTCAATTAACACAGAGCCCTCAAATGTCTTCAAAATGATTGAAGCCAGGTGTAAGATTAGCTCCAAAAGGCAGGGAAAAATAAAAGGTATCAAAAACCAGCAAAATCCCCAAAAATTCACCACTTTCTACTCAAGGGCAGCTCCTCTGAGAAGCTGCACCCACACCAGGCTGGGCCATGTACAGCACTGCAAAGAGAAGGAACAAACACTGGTTTTAGGAGATAAGGCTTTTCTGTCTTCTTTATTATCATTACACCAATTATTCTGGGATAGCCATTCCTTTTGTGCTCAAGATTCATGGAAAATTCAGAAAGGAAATGCAGTACAGTCTCCTCCCTCTCCATTTGTCTCCCTCACCTATTCTTTTTGAGGAAATTGGTAAAGACCCTCTCTTCAGGAGTCTAAAAGGAAGATATTAAATACAGGCACATAAGAAATCGTCATTTATATGCAGTGTTTTTATAAAATCCAGTAATTTATAGAAAAGCAAAGTTCTTCAAAATGACCTTTTAGGTACTAGGCAATTTTTTTGAAGTGGGAGAAAGAGAAAAAAAACCCAAGAAGACTTTCTCATGATAGCATGAAGTGCACTTAGTAAGAGAAAGCTGTTGAAAGCACTTAAGCTCTGTTTTAGGTCTTTCTGCTGTTGTCCATCACCATGGTATCAGAACATCAGAAATGTAAAGCAGATTAGCAAAATCTGAGTCTCTGTGGGGCTCCTGGCTCTTTGTCATTTTTTGTGTGTGCAGATTCCCATGGGAAGTGAGTGCACGTGTGCTGATTTCCAGAGTGGCTGAAAGCAAACTCCATTTTCCTGCAGTGCTGCCTAAGGGGATGGAGCTGCAGCAATTTCCTGAGTCACTCAGAATTAGGCCTTGTCCATTTTCTTCTGGAAGTTTATTCCATAATTAGGCCCCTTTCTGGACAAGAAACCTAAACTTCAGGATTTGCAACTGATATTTTGGATTCTCTGAGGCCTGGAGGGGTGCCTCGAGGTGACAAATGTGTGCCATGCTTCAAACACCTCTTTTCTAGCTCTGAATGGGTTAATTTTCTCACTGGTAATTTTGTGAAATTACTCAAATGGATGTGAATTCCTGCACACAGTTTTTTATTGCTTTTTCTTCCACCAGAATAAAGCCCCAGCCCCTGTCACAATGCTGCCTCTCCCCTGACACAACAGCCAGGGCCATCACTGTCACAGGGTCTGTGATGGAGCTGTTATTACAGAGAATATTACATCTCAAATGATGGGATTTGGTGGTCAGCTGGTTGTTCTCTGCAAAATTATGTTTGAGCAGAGCTAACAATGAAACATTTAGAACCATCACATAAAACATGAAAGGATGGAAGAACAAAATAATGAAGGGGAGAAAAAAAATAAAAAGCACTTGGGGACATTCCCTAGTACAGTTTGTACTGTCACACAAGACTTATTATTTTTCCTACAGCTCATGGTTAGGAGCACTCTGAAAGTCCAGGAGCTCCATTTGACCATGCCCAGCCTTTAGGCCACTTAATTTGGGGTCCCAGAGGTGGGGTCTGCTCTTCTGATGGTGCTGAATGTCCAAGGCAATAAGCATAGGATGCTCTGTGTGCAGAGTTTAGTCCTGAGTTATATAATCTGGTCTGGCTACACAGTCCTGGAAACCAAAATTATGTAAATAAATTATCCCAGTGGCTGCAGGGACTGGCACAACCGGCTGTGTGCTCTGAATGCAAATGTGCTGCTCCGAGGAGCCAAAGCTGCTCAACACCTGCCCAGCAAATCTGCCCTGATGGAAACACCTCTGTCTGCTCCTCTCCTCAACCCTTCTGCTGCCTGATGCTCCAAGGGACCCACTCAGCTGAACTGCTGCCTCCAGCTTCCACCCCGAAATCTGGGAAAATCCACAGTCTAATCTCCAGAAATTCCCATGCACACCCAGAACCACCCATATGGGCTCAATATTTTCTGAGCCTGAGAACTGCTACCTCTTCTCAAGGGAAATTTTCAACAGTTTTCTTTTTCCCCAAACAACTTTGCATAAACAATATTCCTTTCCCATAACAACAGGGTTGTTTGCTATTTCTGTTCCTTAGCCAGTGGGAGAAGGGTCAGTCCTATGGACCAAAAATGTGACTTCTTAGAAAAGAATGTTATAAAAGGGCTGAATGAATTTTAAATAAAGCCTTCTGATTTCTACTGTCTCCTGACTGGAATCAGGCATCTTTATTTCGTGTCCCATTGCAGCGCACCCAGAGCAGGCAAGGGAGGACACCAGCTCTGAGGGGCTCCTGTGAGTGTTGCCACGTGGAAAGGTCAGGAATGGCTCCAAGGAACAAGAGAACAATCAACTATTTCAGTTAATGCACCCAGAGAAACTATTACCAAAGCAGGATTTCAAAAAACCTTCTGAGGGTGAAGGGGAAGTTATCATTAGAAGAGTTTAGCCTAAGGTTTTTACCTTTTTTTGGGCACTCTATGTGAAGTGTAGTGTCTATTCATAATAATTACAGAGCCAGGATAATTCGTTCGGAATCACTAGAAAATAAGGCTGAGCAGAAAGAAGTTTAAAAAATTTTAAAAAGGAATGAAATAAACACCTTGAAGATAAATGTAACTGAAAAAAAGTGAAAGGCAAAATCATTACTCAAAGAAGAAAAGTGAAATTATTCCTACTTTGATGCATATAGAAAAGCATCTTGATAACTACAGGGCAAATCTGAAGAATGTGTTATCAAGAAAGAAGGAGGTCCCTGTTTTTTTCGTTGCACTCTCAAATCTTGAATAGTAGTGATTTGATTGAGATGACCTCAGAGGAGACCAACCAGACCAGAAAAACACAGGATGTGATGGATGTACCAGTGGAGGGCTCAGCTCTGGAAGAGCTCCCTGAAGGCAGAGCCAGGCAGCTCCACACAAGCTGTGGATGTGTTTAAGAAAAGGCTGGATGTGGCATTCAGTGCCATGGTTTAGTTGAGGTATTAGCGTTAGGTTGGAATTGATGATCCTGGAGGTCTCTTCCAACCTAATGATTCTGATTCTGATTCTGACTCTGATTCTGACTCTGATTCTGAATAAGAGGTATATGTCAGGAATGACTGACAGTCCAATGGGTGGACACAATCCAGGCTAAACCACCACCCCGGGGAGGTGAAAGGGAACAAACCATATGATATTAAACACAAAATTACACCCAGCAGCACTCACATTGTCACCTGCCTGCCTGACACAAGTCTGGCTGTGGGCTGCAGGGTGTGAGCAGAGCTGGCAGCAGCAGGAGGCTCAGCCATGTGCAGCTCCTGGGGCAGTTCTCACCTCCCGTGGAGCTCCTGGGGCTGCTTCCAGCACTGCAGGCTCCATCAGGGAAATCTGGGCAGAAACAAGGCAACGTTTATTCATTTGCACAGCCTGGCTTTGGGCTTGGCTGGGAGAGGAGCAGAATTCCACTAACTCCCTGAGTTTGCTCGTTTTTTGGTTTGAAGCAGACTCCAGTCTGTGCACAAAGACAGCACCTTCTCTGCCTCATCTTTCCAGGTTTGTGCCACCACCAGGCAGCAGCCTCCAGCTGGCCCAGCAGCATGTGCTGATCCCCAGATTGTACAGAGGGATTTGGGGGGAAAAGAAAAGTGGCAGAAAGCCTCAGAGCTAAAGAAAAAACGAATTCCTGTGACAGCAGAAGGTGGCACGGGGCCACCTGCAGGCAGGGACAGGATCCAGGGCTGCCACTCTCCATCTGGGATTTCTCATCCCGTGGGCAGCTGAGGCTGTGCCATGTGGCAGCAGGGCTCGTCCCCTCCCTGTGGCCACTGGACTCCTCTGCCAAGCGCTTTGTACCTCGCCTGCCTGCCTGGGGGCTGGGTTTTGTCTCTTTGAAACGTTTTGCTCAAAAGCTGAAGGGGCAGGAGGCACTGAAACACTGCCCAGAGGGATGGAACTGTTTGCATCATGGTGCATTTTATAATATTTTTGGGATTGCTCTTCAGTCCCGATAAATCTGAGATTGGAGGGAATCCAAATGAAGGGGTCTAGGGTTGTCTTCCTGCCTCTTTCTTTGCAAAAGCAATTTCCTTTATTGGCATCCTCCAAGCAAAAGTAATTTTTCAGAGGGAGGTTTGGCAAAAACATGGAAGGGTTTTATAGTGACAGGGCCAAAGGTTGATAAAACCCTATTGAAGCCATTGCAGTCCAAGGTAATAGGCAGCTCTAAACTTTCAGGAGAGTTAACAGAAGGAAAATAGTCTGGGTTTTCAATAAAGGGAAAAACAGAAAACTGATTTTTACTAGTATTTTTCCTTTCCAATGCACACATATCAACACCACCAAACACCAATGCTCTGAATGGGAGACTCGATTTCAGAAATAGGCATTTCAGATTGTCTGCAGTGCTACAAAGCAATGAATTGTGCTGAGAAATCATTCTCACTTGCCCACCGATCCCATGTAATTGAGTTCCCATCATTATTATCTGGATATAGAGTCTGTTTAACATGACAGCCCAACGGGATGTTCTTCCCAAGAGCTCTCTTGTATTCAGGACAGAGTCAGAGCAGTGGGGGACAAAAGAAAACCAAGTTTGTGCAGAGTCTTAACAGTGCTAAGCAAGCAGAGTAAATTAATATCAGGAGGAAATGAACGACAGCCTTACACAAGGCTCAGCAGAATTCTTCTAGTGAGGATGTGGGACCTCATATTCCCTGGCAGAATCAGTTCTTCCCCTGATCATTTGTGCTAGAAGTCAGGCTGAGCTGTCATCCAGCAAGTTTTAAAGCCAACAAATGTCCCCATCTCCAACTGTTTTGGAAATGCATTCAGGAAGAGTCACAGGCAGACAATAGCAGAAGGATTACATTTTTGGGGGCATAAGTGCTGTGGGGATCATGAAGCCGAGACAGTAGCTGAACAACACTTGGCAACTGCATCTTGCGGAGGGAGCCAAAATACTCATTCCTTCTGGACAAAGGGAAATGGCTGCATTTGTAAAATGCTGTTGTTTATGTTCTTCAAAAACAAAAATCTATAATTTTCTGCTTTGGTCATAGTTAAATCAGTATATTGAGCTGAAAGAGATGAAAACTGAAGCTGGCAAAGCTTGGCTTGGAGGCAGCAGCTTTGTTTTTGTTAACAATGCTCATTAGTTCATTTTTAACACCTCTTCTGCTGATGTCTGAGTCCTGTGACAACGGCAGCCATTGGCATCTTCCTCCCCTTTGCTGAGCTCCAGGATTCCCCCTCAAGACCAGAGGGACAAGGTCACCCCTTGTGACACTGATGGGTTTGGTGACACCACAGAGCATCAAGGGTGCACTGAGAGACTGGAACCCCAGAGTGGCCTCCTTTTCACCTCCTGCCTAATTACACATTTCATATTTATGTTTTAAATCACCCACAGATGGACAAATATCCATGCTCCTCTTTGGTGTCTCCCTCCCACAGCTGCCTGCAGGGATGCCCCAGCTTTGCAGCACCACTCTGAGCTCTCACACACAGAACACCTGGCCTGGGGAGCCCAGTGGTCTCACTTGGTCCTTTCCCCATGGGCTGTGGCTCCTTTTTGAAGAAGTAGGTCTAGGGGAACAGCTTTTTATGCTACCCTGAGTGTAAGAGACAGTCCGAAGATCCCTCATCTGCCCCACGACTGCTGCCAAGGACGAAGATTGAAGCCTCCCAAGGACTGAGACTGAGACCCTTAAAATTCTAACACAAGATGCTGGCCTGACTGAAGCAGGATGTTTGCCAAGTGTTGCCTGCAGGTGTGTTCACTGGACCAAGACTCGTTTCCCATGGGAGCCAGTCCTGAAACAACGTGTCCTGCTCTCTGCTGGGACAGGGTTGTCCTGTTTGGAACAGGCAAGTCTGGACTAGTTACTGTCCTGTACCTGTTCCCTCGACATCCTGTCCTGTTCCCCCTCCCTGGTGGACCTCAAAAAGACTATAAAGACCCCTGAGTTAACCGAAGACTTTGAGATCTCCCCACAGAAGAAGACGGATCTATTGGCCAGACCACGAGGATTTCATCTCTCCATTGGTAGCTACAACACCCCCCACCTTCACTCTCTCTCTATCCTTAATTTCCTTTCTAATCCTTCTATCACATTTGCTGTGGGCACTCAATAAAGTTGCATTTGTTTTGATTAATACTGAAATCCCCTCTGTGCTGTTTTTGCACTCTGAGGTCAGTTAATGAACCATCACGACCCCCGCTTGCATTAGCGGATGGTGACACCTGAGTGACAGTCAGGAGGTTGTCTTTACAATCCAGCTGATGCAACATGTGTGGCACACGTCTTTAAAGAAATTACTCAGAGTCCCTTCACCCTTTTTCTCTGATTCTGTCCATTTTACAGCGTTTCCAGGTCCTGCCCTGCTCTCTCCACCCTCAAATATCCCAGCATTTTGCTCTGAAAACACGACCACAGAATAATGCACTTGACCTTATACACACACAGTATTTTTTCCTGTTACTTTCAAGTGGTTTTTGTAACATCAAAACAGAAAATTCCAACTCATAAACTTCTAAAGAAGCATGGCTATACCTGAGTTTCAGATTAAATTAGTACCTTTGCAATCAAAAACTACATTAATACATTTCTTTTTCTTACCTGCAGCATTACTATAACAAGAGGCAGACCGTGGCAGAGATTTTAGAGGCAAAACATCAAACACAACCCAGAGCTTTGCAATTAGTCTGTCTCAGGGAGGACAGGGAAGGGGGAAATGAAGGCACTGATGCTTGCTGGGAGGTGTTTTGCTGAGTGACACCCAACACATCCTAACAAGGCAGCAATATTTGCTTTGTACGTGTTTTAGACCTGAATTTTAAAATATGTCAATGTTCTCTGGGTGGAAATCAGAGTCTCCGAAGTTTTTAAGTGTGTTAGACTACAAAGGAAACAAACCCTTTGTCCTGAAGGGTGGCAGAACCAGTGTCTGTTGTCACCTGTGTGTGCCAACCCAAACAAGCCACTTATTAAAAAAAAAATTATACTTTCTTCCCTCTTATTGTATATTTTTATCACCAAGATAAATGTAAAAGTCAGTTTAGGCATAGCTTTTAGGTTAAACCTTCCCAGAAGAAAGGATTCCATCAGAGAACAGTTTATATGGGGGTTTTTTTCCTCATTTAAACAACACTAACATCTGTAATATCCTGAGACTAAAATGTATTTGAGGTAAAATAGTGATGACATTTTGAGGCAACCAGATTAATTAGATCAGACTCCTTGTGTTTGCTCAGATTCCTCACCTCCTTTCCAACCCTTGATTTTTTCTTGTTTGTAGTAGAAAACACACAACACAAATCATCCTTTCAAACTTGCTCCTACCTTGATTAAAAAAAAAAAAAAAAGAAAAGGAAGGGGGAAATAGGTGTTTTACAATTCTAATTCTGTAACTGCTGCACATATGCCAGAAGTTTGTTCTGACTGTGTCAGCTCATACAACAGCTTGGCCTTATCTGCACAGTGCAGAGATTTGAACAGGTTTAGGAGAGCTTTCAGAAATTTAAATTCTCTGTTTACCACCTGGTAGCCTCCTCTGCTGCTCAGCACACAGTTCCTACCACGCTGATGTACAAACACCGCCCCCTCCCAAAACACAGATATTCCTCCAAAAGGAGGGGTGGAAATTAAAGTCCCAACTTTCACCTTGAGGCAAATGTTTGGGCACTGGGAATAGCAGAAAGGGAAAAGGGGTCTGTGCCTGTGTGATGTTCCACACCTAACTGAGATGTGAGATTGTAAAAAAAACCTCTGTCACCTCAGCAGCCACAGCCCTGGCACACCTGGGTTAACCCATCCACCTGACCCTGAACTATTTGAATATATCTGGGACTTTGAGCCCTGTTTTAATGCTTATTTTTAACACTATTGAGGTGTCCAGGATACTTCAGACTTGCATTTGTGTATCACATTGTGATTACAAGATATTGGCACTAATGATTCAGCCTTGTGGGCCAGGACTGTGAATATTGCTAAGGGAAACACGCAGAATAAACAGCAAAGTTTGGGAAGGTTTGGGAGAAAATTCCCAACACATCACAATGGGGCTTTTGTCATGATGAAGAAACCTCACACACCCCTTTTCCATCAGGTATCACTCCAGTGAGCATCCTGGCTGGATAACACCTTTCCCAGACAACACCCAGCCTGCTGGATAACCCCACAGGAAACAGCATAACAGTATTCACATATATTTATATATCTATATATCTATATATTTATATATCTATATATACACATATGCATGTGTAAATAGAGTTTACAGGTTGTAAATAGATATATATGGTATGCTGTATAACAAGTTGCAGGTTTATGTTAAGCTACAGGTAGTGTAAAATTGTAGCCCTGGTTTCATGCCTGAAATGTTTTGGTTTTCTGAAATTCTTTTCCCAGGGAATTTTCTGTAAACAAGAAAAAGGTTTTTGGAAACTGTAACTATGTTATTCATTCCTTTCCCTAGGAGGGACTTCTTCTTGATGTCCCTCTGGTCTGACCAATGTGATTGAAGAGGTTAGTCTTTGTTTCACCAAATTGGTTTTTGTAGAATAGCATATAAGGGAGACACATCCCAAAAATAAAGGAGTCATTTTCAGCCTTCTGAAGTCAGAGTCTTGTGTCGTTGTGGTGTAAAATAGTGTCATAAAATCTATTTACACACACACATCTGTACACATAAATAAATGGTGTTTTTAATTTCTATGTGTTCGATCCACATATGTAGGACATACAGCTGTAGAGGGCACAAAGATACACCTGATACAAGTCGGTATTTACACAACTTGTAAATGAAAAACAAGACTGAATTACCCCAAAGTGAAGGTGCAAAAGGCCAGAAAAATCAAAGTGATATTTAATCCAAATGCCCAGGAATGTCCCAGGCTGCTGGAGCATCCAGTGCTGAGCTATTGCCTGACCTACTACCTGGGCAGGTGGGCAGCTTCCCACAAGGAATAATGATCAAAGAAAATTGCTTTCCAGTGAGGACCACCAAAGCAGGGAAGGGAAAAGCACCAGAAAGTGATTTCAGCGCTCAGGTTGTTTCAAATTGTATGGAACGTGTTAGGAAAACATTTCATTTCTATCTTTCCACTGCATTTGCCAAAGAGGTTAAATCCAACTGCAATACCCCTTTTTTTTCAGGTTGCCCCTCAGGTTCAAAGGGTGCAGCATGATCTTATCAACCCCTCAGAGCTGGCTTTGGGACTGATAACTTCTAAGCCTCTCCTTTTTTCATAAGTCTGTGAAAGAGTGAGAAAATTGCAAATAATTACATCCTGAAGTGAAGGAGTTATCTCCCTAAAATTCCAATACAATTCCCAGGAATAAATGCTCCTCTCTGATCTCCTCATGCACCCTGCTTTACAATGTTTGCCACTGCTCCTGCACTTTCACTAGGGGACCACAGCAGGAAAACTTCTTTAAAAGCTGCAGACAAAAAAGAAAACATGGCAGCATCAAAGCAAGGGCATTGTTTTCCACATCCTGATGCAGATACAATTGTGACATTATTCAACATCCTTTCAGCCCCAAAATTGTTAAAAGGACAGGTACTGACAGAGATCTGCTCTCTTCCAGCAAGCTACTGTCTGCTTTATATTTCTGCTGTGTAAGTCTGTCTTTTTAGCCTGGTCCTATGGTTTTCCAGCTGCAATTTGCACAAATTAAATCTCCAGACTTGCAAAGTTGATTCACGTAATCAGCAGCAGCAGCAGGAGTTTGTCAAAGAGAATTATTTGCATGTTTACAGCCCAAATTGAGTTTTGACTTAATACTTGTCCATGGCACAATGAAAGTTTTTGCAGCTGTTCTGTCCAAAAAAGGGGTGGGAGGATGGGGGAAGGGGATGATTTGCCTTGGACCCTGCCCGCAGCTGAGGGTGGGAGGATGGTGGGACGCTACAGCTTACCTGAGAGGTGTGGAGGGAGTTGATGTGGTCACAGCCCTCCTCCCCAGGATCCCTTGCTGCTCATTTTCCACCCTGAGATCTGACCAAGCCCCAGATTCACACTTCAGTCCCCACCCAGCTGCAGGGTGACATGAGGTAGGGGGGTTTTTTTGCAACACCTGGTAGGAAAATGGCATTTTTAGGCAGTGGAGCCTGAATTGAGCCATATTCAAACACAAGGATCACATACCAGTAACAGCAAGCAGTGAACACACATAGCAGGTCTCATTGATTATGGAACACTTTCAGGCTCTACATTTTGGTGTAAAAATGTTAACAAACCAGAACAGTGTCACTTGGCTCTTTTTTCAGCAACACAAGAGGAAGCAGCAGCTCTCAGTGTGGTGCAGAAGATGGGTTACAGGGGCTGTGGATGACTGGCATGACTGGAAAAAATAAATCCCTCCCCAAACATCAAACCAACCGTTCTCCTTTGCCATGCAAAATTCTTCAGCAAAGTTTCTGTCTGCAGCAATGGAGACAGTGCTACAACTGGTATGGAATAAGCAAAAAACAAATTCATAAAAAGCAACATCATTTCTACACATGACTTCTGAAAAAAAAAAAAAGAAGCAATTTCCTTAGGATGCAGAGCAGACACAAAGCAAACCAAGTGCTTATTTGGGATTTTGATATTAATTTTGACTCAGGCCACAGCTAATCCTTCACATCCCAAGTGACTCAGGGGCCAGTATCACGTGTGGTGATGTTCTGTTACAGGCTGAGCTGGGAACTGGCTGATACAAGTGGTGAATGTGCACATTCAGCCACACAGTGCAATTATAATTCAACTGCATATACACACAGGCACAGAGAACTGGGCTGGCTCATTACCTCCTTTGTCAGAGCCTATTTTTCCTTGCAAGATTGTTCCTATAGCACCAGAATAAACAATAATTTTGGATCTTTGCACATCCACCAGCATTTTCCTAGACAGCCCATCCTTTCATTGTCAGCACTCTGGGCTGTGCCATCTCTGCTGATAGAGCTTTGCAGTCGAGCTGGGTTTTGATGCTCATTTTTTGGAAGGAGGTAACAGAATTATAGAATAGTTTGGGTTGGAAGTGACCTTTAAAGGCTACCTAGTACAGTGCCCCTGCAAAAGTGAGGTCCACTAGGCCAGGCTGGTCAGAGGACACAGGTGAGTGCAAACACACACACAGAGTCACACACTCAATCACTTCCCTGCTTTGCTGATCAGACAGGTTCATCTCCAAGGCTGATGCACAGAGCTGGGCTCTGTCAATCCTGAATGGAGATTCTGTCTGTCTGTGCTCTGGGCATGCTCACCTGGGGTTTAGAAGTCCTACAAGGACTGTATGGATGGAAAAATCCTGAGCCAAGTTCAAATTCAGCTCATTACTTGGAAGAAAAACCCATCCAGGTATCACCTCCCAGTTGTGATATCCCACTGGACCAGGAAAGGACACTGTAAACTCATAATTTGTGTACCATCGACACAACTTTCTCAACAACCAGTGGTGAATCCAGAGTGAATCTGAGAGCTGAACTCAGTGTTTCCAGTGTAATAGACTCAGGAAATAACTGCTGCCTTCTCCCACCCTCTCAGCACACTCAGTCATGGTACATAAGGGAAAGGATGTTCCCAGGAACACCTTTGGAAATTTCAAATAAAGGGATATAAGAGACTCTTCAGTCTCTTGAACCTACACAGACCAAGGCTCACATTCATCCTGCTAAGAAGATTATTGCTGGAACCTGCTGGGTTTACCCATCTCCAAAATCAGGTCCTGTATGTTTCACTGATTTTTCTATGCAAGCCAGGCTGTCTCTCACAGTTGTTTTAGAGACAACCATTTATATATGCAATAAAAATGCTATTTCACCACGGTGCTGAAAATTCCATCAGGTTTATCTTAACAGTCTATCATTTACAATGCACTAATAAAGGGGTACTAAATGTTATATTGGTTTTGGCATAAAGAGTACATTATTGGTGTTTATAAACACATCAGTAAATGTTACAGACTTTTAAGTAACCCCATTGACCTGTAACATAAAAGCCCTGTAGCTACTGATTCACTATATATATATAAGCATTTTATGGATAAACCTTTACAAGCCATTTATAAAAACACTCAGTGAGAAATACGACACGCTCCCAAATAGATACAGAAATAACTCACAAGAAAACAAGGTCATTATGAGAAACACTGGAAGTCTTTTTACTTGGTTCAGCTTCTTCAAATTAAAGTTCTAGCTAAGTTTATAGGAGTAAAATTAACACAGAGTAGAATTTTAAGTTGATATAATAAAATAAATATAAAATAATATAAATAAAGGGATTTTTCAATTGTTTTTCAAATATATGACTCAAAAGAAGAGAATGTGAAGTGGCCAAGATAGATCAGAAGAATTTCCAAGCACAAACAAGAAGCATTAAACCTGTTCCTTCTGCCTTTCTGCCATTTCATTTATGACACAGGTCATTTTCCTGCAGGTGTCTATTGACGAGGGAACACCTCACATTTCACTGCAGCCATCTCAAAATTAGCTCCCTGAATTGGTGTTTGTCCTTGAGCTAACTCAAACACTGGAGCAAAATAGCCCCATTCAAGGGACAATCCAATCCCCTAAAGCCTCAGGCTGTTTCATCCAAGACAGACTCACCTCTGGAGAGACCTTTTTCTCACCATCCAGGTAATTTTTTGTGTTCCTTCTCTAGAGCTGGAAGCTTGGTGTCTCCTCCTGTGTAACAAGTGACAGGACAAGGGGAAATGGCCTTGAGGTTGTGCCAGGGGAGGTTTAGATTGGAAATTAGGAAAAATTGCCCCAGGAAAAGGGTTTTTAAATCCTGTAACAGGTTGCCCGGGGCAGTGGTGGAGTCACCGTCCCTGGAGGGATTTAAAAGCCTTGTGGATGTGGCACTTGGGGACACGGGTGAGTGGTGGCCTTGGCAGTGCTGGGGGAATGGCTGAACTTGAGGGTGTTAAAGGTCTTTTCCCAGTCTAAACAACTTTGTGGTTCTGACTGTCATGTAAGGAACCAAGCCTGAGTAAGTCTCAGTTTTGGAGCCTGCTGGAAAACAACAGCTGCATGCTCAGCTCAGTGTGGGAGCTGGTATTTAAAGGTTCAGCTTGGAGTGTTTGTCAAACCTGACAGACCTTGCAGCAGCAGCAGGGTGAGGATCCTGCCAAGGGGATGGATGGGTGGAAAAGCAGCTGCTGACTGGAGGCAGCGGGTGACCTGGATGAAGCACCTGTGGATTCACACCTTGGCACACGTCAGCCATAGCAGGGACAAGGTGTGAAACACTTCAAACCCCAGCGGGGTTCAGGCTTTTCCATCTGCCTTCCCCAGCAGCTTCATCCCATTGTTATCTTTGTGCTGGACAGATGAGAGGACAAAAAGGTGAATTTGGGGCTGTTTCTCAGTGTTGGTGCTTCAGCAGATCTTTATGAGACCATCTGGAATATGGCAGAGCTGTCTCTGCTGTTTATCTTCCCCAAATGCAACCTGTTGTTAATATCAAGTGTCAGCAAAATATTTTGGATAAATCTGGATAAAGTGCCAAGGCTGAACTGTAATTAATCACTGTGAACACACAACTGTCTCTGTTACACAGTTGGGGCTCTCAGTAAAACTTCTCCTCAGTCTGACAGTTCAGTGAGGAGGTTTTTTTTGGTATCAACTTCTTCTAACCCTCTTCCTCATATAACAATAACTGAAGGGGTGTTTCACAGTCTGATCTCATTATAATGAACTCTTCCAACAAACAGTTGTAGCTGATTGTTCACCACAATTAAGATTAAGGGGAATTTGCTTCATCAGGCCAATAAAAAAAGCAAAACATTCATATCTGAACCAGACACCCAGAGCAGAAACAGATTTTTTCACAACAATGAAGAATTAAAATGAAGCATTTTCAAAAAAAAGTAATGATACAGAAAGGAATAGTAAATTACACTTCCAAGGTACATGTACAGTGCTTTAATCATAGATAATCCTGAGTTGGAAGGGACCCACAAGGATCATTGACTCCAACTCCTCTAACAAAAACAGGAGCTATGTATTCTTGCTAATAAGACTTATTTTAAATCTATCTTTTTTCAGTAAGGCTAATAGACAAAGCCTAGAAGAGCAGTTCTTACCCCAGCTGGGTTGTAGGGGTGTAGCATGGATAGACTCTCCTGTTTTGACACCCTAAGCTGTGAATCTCAATGCACTCCTGCTTGTGTGCTTGGAATAAAGTGGTTTTCAGAGCAGGGCAGCTTCACCTGCTCCCTTCCCTACAATCTACAGCTCTGCACTGACTGAGTTGTTGATGAACACATGTGGAAGACCAGAAGATGGGAGATGTGTGCTGGGAAATGTGTGAAAACACTCACTGCTGACACCAATATCCAAGTTTGGGTCTGGCAGCACAAAACATCTGCACTAAATCCCTTCCATGTCTGTGCCCCTTGGTTTGTCCAGCCTGCAGAGGGGAGATGCAAGGGACATCTCACTGAGGTCTTCAACATCCTCACAAGGAGCAGGGAAGGGACAGCTCCAAGCTCTTCACTGTTGTCACCAGTGGCAGGACTCAAGAAAATGGCATGGAACAGTTTGGGGGAGGCTTAGGTTGGATCTCAGGGCAAGGCTCTTCCCCCAGAGGGTGCTGGCACTGTCCAGGCTCCCCAGGGAATGGGCACGGCCCCAAGGCTGCCAGAGCTCCAGGAGCCTTTGGACAGCTCTGCCAGGGATGCCCAGGGTGGGGTTGTTGGGGGGTCTGTGCAGGGCCAGGGGCTGGGCTGGGGGATCCTGTGGGGCCCTCCAGCTCAGGATATTCCATGATTCTGTGATTTCCACGGCTCTGTGTCATGATTCAGCCCCAGCAACAACCAAGCCCCACACGGCCACTCCCTCACCCCCTCCAGCTGGATCAGGGAGGGAATGGGAAGGGTAAAAGGCAGAAACCCTTGTGGATTGGGATAAAGACAGGGAAACCAAAAGCTGTGCAAACCAGGAGAAAACAAACAAGGAGTTCATTCCCCACTTCCCATGGCTGGGCAGGTCCAGCCATCCTCAGGAGAGCAGGGCCCCATCACACTAATAGGGAAGGAAAACACCATCACTCCAAATGCTCCCCTTTTCTTTGTTCCTCCCCCACTGTATGCATGATGTCACATGGTCTGGGATTTGCTTTTGGTCAGTTTGGGTCACCTGTCCTGGCTGTGCCTCCTCCCAGCCTCCCACACACCCCCAGCCCCTCCCCAGTGCGGCTGGACGAGGAAAGCTCTGTGCAATCTCAGCAGTAACAAAAATATCTGTGTTATCAACCCTGTGCTCAGCACAAACCCAAACCCCAGCCCCAAACCAGCCACTGGGAAGGGAATTAACTCTACCCAAGCTGAACCAGCATAGTCCCTCTATGGAAACCACCAGAAAAATCTCAGGAACCTATCAGCAATTGTCACTCAGCACTGAGTACCAAGGAAACAATGCAGTAATACCTGCTAGAGAGAAAAAGTTGCAAAAATATGCTTTGCTCTAAGCCATGCTGCTAAGACAGTAATTTTCAAAACTACTTAGCTCACATCCACGGGCTTTCTAAGAGGACTGACACAAAATCTGCAGCTAGGCTGAAGTGCCTGCTGAATTCTCTTTGCTGCTCTTCATCTCCTCAATGACAACCACCATGCAAAGCCCATCACTGTGACAAGACGCTGGTCTTATTTTTTGTCATGCAATCACCCCATCATTTCCAGCAGTGCTGCTCACAATGCCCTGTCTCCTACAAGTGCAAAGAAAAGGCACAAGTACAAGAGTCTCTTAGTAAAACATTAATCTCAGATCACAGATTTATTTTATGGATTTGCAACACAGCCCATATTACAAACATTGTCTGGGAACATTTACAAGAATAAATAAGATGGACTCGCAGTTGTAAAAAAAAGATTACACTTCACTGTAATGTACAGTCAAAAAATATATCTGATATTCATTGACTTGACATTATTTACCTTCCTTCTTTTAAGCTAGAAAGAAAAGACACTGAATGCACAGTGTTGAGAGTTTTGTATTTATATTTTTTTTCCTTTTTTTTTTCCATACGTGCTTTATCTATCAAACATCCAAACTGTACAAGTGAGTTTCACCAGTAATCCATAAAGGCCAAGGGGGAGAGGGGGCAGAGACTTGCTCTCATGCAGCACTCCTCCCTGCCCAAAAACACACCCAAGAGCTGGGATGGCAGGATGGAGCACTCCTCCCCGCCCAAAAACACACCCAGGAGTTGGGATGGCAGGATGCAGCACTCCTCCCTGCCCAAAAACACACCCAGGGTTGGGATGGCAGGATGCTCAGCCAGAGGCAGCCCCAGCATGGCTATGTGAGGTGGTGACAAGTCTGGCAAGAAGTGATGCTGGCACATTTGGATCCCAACAGGGTCAGTGCAGGGAGGGAGGAGATAGAATCAGTGTGGGAGTGAATTTTGTCACTGTGGTTAGTCGGGATGGGTTAAGGGAGGTGTTAAGGATGCAGCTCAAACTTTTGGCATAGAAGTAAGTGTTTAAATGCTGGCAATGCAAGAAAGGGCTAGAGGGGCAATGAGGGGGTAATTCCAGTTCTGCTCCAGGTACTGGAAGTCCAGCACATGAAGTTTGGATTGACTGTCAGCAATGTGAAAAACCGAGCAGTGCTTGTCCTGGGAAGTCTCAGAGTACCTAAATTCATGAAAGCTTGTAAATTGCTGGCCCCACTTTTTCTTCCATCCCCCAAAACAAGCTCCTTTCAATTATTTCACACAAAGATTTCCTGGAGGTCCTCACTGAAAGATGATGTACTTTCACACAAGGAAATCCATCTCCACAGTGCACCACACTTGAGGTGTCTCACAGGGTGTCCCAAAGAGTGGCATTTCAGGGTAACAGATCCCCACTGAAACACTCCTCCTGTGACAATTACCTCCACTAAAGGAACCACTACACTCCTGGGTACCTAAATATGAAATATCAGGATTGGTCCCTAAGGGACATCAACAGCATCTTCACCCTGTACCTCCATGAGCATGGACCGCCTCATGTTTATACTGCTCAGAAACAGCTCATTGAATTGAATTCCAAGAAAAACCATTTTAGCTTTTCCCTTTTCATCCTTTTTTTTTTATTTTTCCCCGTGCCAGGAAACACTATGGGAACACCAGCATCTGGCATTCAGTCTGCTGCATTAGTTTGTCTTTTAAGGCTCAGGTTGAAAACAGAATAGTGGTGGAAAATCTGCTGCATGAACTGGGATGAGGATAGAAAGACTAATTTAGATCACTCATGTTCTTACAAACTGGAAAAGCTGCCAGGTTTTCACATTCTGCTAGTCCAACATTAAACTGTAGGATATTCTGGGCATAGTTTATTTCTTTTTTTTTTTCACAAGGAAAACTTTTAAAATATTTTAACACAGCAAATAAAGGTTAGAGACTACAGGTCAGCAAGTTTTTGTGTCTTTTTTTTTTTTCCTTTCCATCACACTCTGTACCAGCAGGATTTGGTGGTATATGAAAATGTATGATTCTGCTTGACAGTTTGAGCAAATTGTACATTCTTCAAGTATGCATATGAGGGAGATGATTGATACCTTTTCCAAGTCAATGAACAGATAATACATGATGGATTTTCCTTGTGGCCCTTGCCAAAATGACAGAAATTGGGCTGTGCTCGCTGTGCTGTTGGCTCACCCTCCAGGAAAAAGAGCTGTAGGTATTTTTGGGAACAGGCAAAGAAAGAGCACTTGCACTGAAGTTGTATATTATGTATGTATGGCTATAGAAGACTGCAATCTAAATAAGCAGGAGCACGGAGGGATAACAGAATCCTCATTACTCACATCTGTCTCTCTGACTTGGCTGGCTCCTCCTGTTCCTCTGTCTGGGCAGGGCAGCTGCAGTGCTTTGTCCTGCCCTCACACAGCAGAAATATGGAAATTTTGATCCAAGGGCAGTGGTTCTGGTGAATAAATGTTGCCACCTTTGCCTTCATTTTCCTAAAATAATGGGTTAACTGTCTTTTGTACACTTAAGACAAATTAAAGATTCTCAAATGAAAATGCAGCAGTTTCACACCAAGGTCTTGAGATGTCCCTTGCACTGGCTGGAGAGATCACAAAAATTAACTGTGCTGCCAACGTCATGGAGTTGATTGTTCACATTTATTACAGGACAGTGAAGTTTTCCAAGGGGAACTTTTCCACCACATTGCCCATCCAGGACCGTGCCAGGACTGTGCATTGCTCTGTGACCACTTTGCTAAAAATTCTGCAAGTGTGACAGATAGAAGCACCTCATATTTGAAGATTCCTCTCTCGAGCAAATCTTCTTTTATCTTTGTCCCTCAGGATTTATTCCCTCTGTCACACTCCGAGTGCTCCATCTCCACAGCACAGAATGTGACATTACCTGGTTTTTTATCATCTTGGCAGGAATTCAGAAGAGTAAGGGAGAGATGAGAGCAGCTGTGCAAGAATGAGAGGGAGAGCAAGGTGCAAATTTCCTACCTGTTTCAGGATCCATCTCATCTGCCTTCTCCTCCAATGTTTGGTTTCTCCCAAAGGAGATTTCTTCTCCTTTCCTCCTCTTCCAGATGGAAACTGGTTTAACTGCCTCCTGAACCACCTGCTGCAGGAGCCTCTCTCCTTTCTAACTCTACAGCACACCAAGAGCAGTGACCAGCAATCCCTGGCTTGAGATTCCTGAGGGAAATCCCACAAACTTCTGCTAAAGGCCTGTGGAAAGTAACTGGAAAAGCCAGACTAGAATCCACAGGCTTAAATCTGCTACTGTGGGGTCTATGTGGCTACTGGACTTTTTTTTCCAGTTTACAGCTCCAGAATAAAAGGCTAGAAACCACTGATAACCAGTGGAATTCATTGCTGCAGTTACATCCATTAATAATTTAGTGACCCTGAACTACCTGTTTCTACTTCCTTGTATTTCAGACCAAACTTTACACCAACTCTGTGCTGTCACAAACAGTTCCTCCTCGTCTCTGAAGGATGTCTCCATGGGAATAAGTTCATCTTCATTATGTCCATTCAAATATTTTCAATATGATATTTTTCCCAGCCTGAAATTCAATCACCGAGGAATTCACCTTTTTTTTTCTGCACATTATCACTTTTCATCCACAGCAGGGGATGCTTAGGCTGAAAAGCTCCCACTGACTATTAATCCTTCCAGGAGTGAGAAAACCTCCTTTATCTCATCTCATAACTTCTTTCTTTCCCCATGAAAACAAACCCATCACCCATAATCTTGCTTCAAACACATTATGTACTTCACTATGGGCTGCTCTCTAGGGTTTAAACAACCTCAAGGTAATAAAGTGATTTAAAGGGAGCTTTTCCACACAATTCCCTTCATCATTAATTCACACTTGGCATATATGCACCATGCAGGGAGGAACAGCATGAAGATCCCTGAGCCAACACAGACTGGAGCTGGGTCAGTCCCCCAAAAGCACCATAACTGCAGGAATTTAGAACAGTTTGGCACCACAATCTGCAGTGTCTGCTGAGCCTCTTTCCATATGGGTTGTAGGCTGGACATTAGGAAGTTCAGACACATGGTTGAGTGGCCACATAATAAGCTGTGACTAACAGTTGGGCTGTGGTAACCAACACTTGCATTAACTCCTATAAAATGTAAAATCCAGCTGAAATATCTTTCCCTGCAGTTTGTGCCAATATCACTTGGCATTTGCAGAGGGCTGAGCACACAGTGAGCTGCTGTGGGCCAGCTGATAAAAGTACTTGACCCTTAAGTAGTGTTTTTCATACCATAAAACACATGCAAACCTACCTCCAGACCCTAAACCACTGCACTGCCAGTGCTGTTCTGCTCTGCTCATCCCACAGCTCCTTCCCCTCACTCACACACTCCTCCTGTGGGCTTAACTCTGGCATTTCAATCTACTTTCTTTTAAGTTAAGCCTAAATTACTTCACACCTCAGTGATACTGGCATTTCTTTACATCTCTGTTCCCTCATCCCAGCTGTCACCCTCAGTGCTGGCTTCACTCCCCTAAACCATGAGGGAGACCTGCCACTGTGCTACTTTCCATGTAAAATTAACAGAATGCTAAATACTAATTAATATTTCCATTGTATCCACAGGGAGTGGCTCCCTTTGGCTTTCTGGAGTCAGCAGAGTCAAAAACACTTTGCTGACTTGTAGCTTCTTGATACCTGGGCAGCTGTTGAAAAATCCCATCCTGGGATTAGAATTCCCTCTCCCCTTTTCTCTCCCAACACCTGACCTACACTGTCACATCCAGCCACCTGTAATCAGAACACCAATATTACACATTTCCTCTCACTTTTATCTCATAGTTTCACTTTGCCTTCTAGTTATTTTTCCTGCTGAATTGTGTTGTTTAGTTGCATAGAGAAAAAAAACCAATTCAGACCAGTAGCCTGTCCCTTGAGATGCCAGACACCCACTGACAGCCCCAGCTGGAACTAAAGTTGATTTCATGGTTTTTTTGCAGGCAACAGAAAGGACCAACCAGAAACAGCAGAGAGGCTCCTGAGAGAAAGTGGTTCACAATCAGTTAAGACCTTCATGATATTAAAGCCAAGAATCCAAAGCTCCTCAGAGAAACCCCAGGTGGTTCAGCATCCTCTGCCTATCAAAAGGGGCATTAATGAACCTCCCAGCACCCTTCCCCAGGCTGGTGCTGGTGGGTGACAATGGTCTGGTTGGGTACTGGTGTGTCTGGGCCAAGAGCTGCTTCTGCCAGATTTCATTTCCATCCCTCCTGGTCAAGGCGAGGCTGTGAGTATTGAAGAAAGAATGACCATGAAACTGAGGTGCCTTTTGAATTCACAGACAGAATTAGCAAAGCATTTTGAACTTTTGGTATGCCCTGTGCCAGGACAGAGCTCCCAGCAGCCTCTGAGTATTCACCTGAGGGTGGAAAACTACAGGGTGATAAGAAACTTGGAGTTTCCTTAAACTCTTACCTTCAGTCTATCTTTTAGCAAGTCTGAATTTGAAGACCCTTACACCCCAGAATCTAATTTACATACAGAGCAACCTCATATCCCACACCCTCAAGATAAATAAATGGCTAAATTGAAATACTAATTATTGTAAAGTCTTCTTCATTCAATTATTTTTTTCCCCCAAGATTACCCTGCAGTCCTTAGTGATTAACTACTTAAACATACTTTTTCAGAAAAGCAATTTCTTAGCTGCAAAGAAGTCAGAATGAGGTCCAGAACCATGGCAAAACATATCTGGTGTTTGCTTCAGAGAAGGAGAACTGCACAGGCATTTTTGCAGAATAAAACAAAAGCTGTTTTGCTTAAGGAGAGAAGTTGCTGTGCTGGGCTAACACTTCTCTTTACAGGTGTCAGAACAGGTTTCTGTGTATGTACATCACCTTTCCCACAGCTCCAAAGAATTACAGTTTTGAAGCTTGTAGGGCCTGGAAATAGTGAGGAAATCTTGCCCAAACCCAATTTTAAGAACCTTCAGACTTTAAACTCTTGAGCAGGAACTTTCTTTGCTGTCTGCTTGCACAGTGCCTAGTTCAGCAGGGTCCTGGCGTGACTAGGGGTCCTAAGTTCTACAGCAAGACAAATAATAAATAAAAAATAGTCATACATAGTATATGAGCAATAATACCTACTTCATACCCTGTTTGTCAAAGACACACTGCACCCCAGCTCATACTTGGGAAATGAGGTAACCAAGTTACCCAAGTTGTGAGACAAATGCAATTTGTTTGATGCAAATATTCAACCTTCAGGCTCAAGTGGCTGGGAAACTCCTCAACAGCTTCAGCAGCAAAAGGACACAGACCAGAGGGATGGAACTGGGTCATGCACAGCCCTGGAAGTCGAGCAGAAACTGGGAGGAAATATCTGTGTGGAGGCAGTGAATCCATGAACAGATTCGCATGCCCACCATCTATTTTCATGCTTAAAGGGACTACATTTGGGAAGAGAATTCCAGCGTAGTCTTTTTTTTTTCTTTTTTTTTTCATGTGTGTGTGTTGGCCTTTTCATTTGCAAAAACAAATAAAAGGAAACAGATAAGGTAGACAAATTGTAATGAAACATTTCATGTATCCCCTATGGCTATCTCGTTTTTCCCAAATGACTGCTGCATGAAATTAAAAAATTAAAAGCCTGGGATTTGAGAACAAAATTATAAATTAAAAAAGGAGACATTTTAAAAGAGAATTTCCTAAGGGTTTCATTCCTTCCCCACTCTGCAGCAAGCAGAACAAAAACACAATCCAAAAGAGGAGAGAAGTCAGAGGGGATTAGAAAGTCCAGTCTTTCAGCCTGTCTCCCATTTTGCTAATTTTTACAGTGAGTTATTTAAGAAGCAGTAGATGTTCCGATAGAAAGCAGGCAGCAGCACACACAGGCATCATCTCCTCCTTCCAGTGAGGTCTCTGCAACCTCAGTCTCTTGCTGAGAAGGAGGGAGAAGTTCTCCTTCCCACACTTGTTCCTGCCTTCCAGTGTGGGACAGGGGAGAAGCATCCACCAGAGTTTGGGGTCTGGCACACCGCGGGGTCCCCTCCCCTCGCTGGGCTAAAAGGAACTCAAGTATTCCAGTGCAACCTCGTATACAAATTTATACTGTTCCTGAAAGAGAGGACACAAAGGAATGCCATTAGGATATGGGAAAATTCCTCACAGCCTCCTTCTACAAGCAAAAATGCCTCCTCCCTCTTTCTTACACTCCCTCCTTTGGCAGGAGCAGGCAAACACTGGTGGTGTTTCTGAGTGATCCTGAGCAAGCATGGCTGGGAGATGAAAGTGGAAGTCGTCAGTGGAAGAGAAAAGCACTCAAAGAGACAGCCCCAGTCTGGACTATTCATGATTTGCCTCCAGCCCTCACTGCACGTGTGGCTTTTGAGGCACAGTCAGTGTGATGGATGGAGATGACTGAATTCAGGACAGTTTAATCTCCTGGGCTGCAGGCAGCCAGGCCTGGGGGCTGGACTGCTCTCCCTTCCTGGTTTCCATACATCTCACAGCACCTAGCACTGGGCTGGACAGGAGGACAAATCCCTGCATGGACAGAAGGATAGATCCCACTCTTCCCACAGCCATGGTGACAGCTCTGTGGGGTTTGACCCCCAGAGGCAGCTGGGTGTGGGACACAGGTCCCATCACCCTGCATCCCCTCTTCTCAAAGGGAGAAGCACGAAGATTCACTGACCATGCTAAAACAGTTTTAATTCTGGTGTCTTCATGCTCCCATTCATATTGATTCATCCTGAACTAAGCCATTTTGACATTTTCTTACCTACCCTGAATTCCCCTGCACACAGCCTGGGTGGGGGATGAGCAGGAACAAAGCCTTACCAGAGACTCCACCATGTTGGATTTGTTATTCCGTAGCGTTTTCACTATGTGGAACACGTCGATGATGTTCTGCTGCTGGATCATCTCACACACACTGCAGATGGCACAGAAGGTGCCACTGCGGCCCCCGCCGTTCCTGGGAGCAGGAGAGAAGAGGTGAAGGTGGGGCTGGGAGTCTCAGGGGAGGAGAGCACACACAGCCCACACCCCATGGACACCAGGGAAGGTCTCTAATGTAAGGGCTGGTCACGGATGTTCAAGGGTTGGTGTGCCTAAAGGGGCTCCAGGAGAGCTGGAGGGGGGCTTTGGATGGGATGGAGTGAAAGGACACAGGGAATGGCTCCCCACTGCCAGGGGGAAGGGATAGATGGGATATTGGGAAGAAATTCCTCCCTTTGAGGGTGCTGAGGCCCTGGCATAGGATACCCAGAGATGTGGCTGTGGCTGCCCCTGGACCTCTGGAAGTGTCCAAGGCCAGGCTGGATGGGGCTTGGAGCACCCTGGGACAGTGGAAGGTGTCCACTAGATCTGAGTGGTGTTTGGGATCCCTTCCAACCCAAACCATTCTGTGAGTCTGTGAAAGTGGAGACCTGTAGAACAGGGGCAGGGATGGATGGAAGGAAGGGCTAAGGGATTCCTGGAGAGGGGGACAGGGAAGCACCTGTAGAACAGGGGCAGGGATGGATGGATGGATGGAAGGGCTAAGGGATTCCTGGAGAGGGGGACGGGGAAGCTCAGGGACTGCAGTCTCAGAGCTGGGTACATGGCAGGGCTGCTCCAGCTCTGTCTGGACTCCAGTCACAAGACCTACAATGTACCAGGGCTCTTGGAGCTGTTTCTCACTGCTCAGTAAAGTCCCCAGGCCAGGACACTACAATGCAGTACAATATTCAACTTGAAGTGTATTACAAATGTACTTTAACTCCATTTTCCCCAGATTTCCAGACCCACAACCAGTTCCTTTCACAGAGCAGCAAGTGAGGCTGCAGCCATCCCCCAGCCCTACTCACAGGCAGTGCACCACGGTGCGGCCGTCCCTGCCATCGTACTGCTCCTGCCACTTCTCCAGCCGCCGCACCACCTTCAGCAGGGAGCGCTTGGAGGGCGGCGTGTCCCGGTAGGCCGGCCAGCCGATGTACTGCAGGTGCTGCACGATGCGGTACCCGTCCTGCGGCTGAACACACAGCCCGCTCAGGGGACGGCGCCGGGAGGGCTGGGGACAGGGACGGGGTTGGGGAGAGGGACGGGGCTGGGGAGAGGGACGGGGCTGGGGAGAGGCACAGGGTTGGGGAGAGGAATAGAGCTGGGGAGAGGGACGGGGAAGGGGAGAGGCACCGGGCAGGGCCGGGGCACCGGGCAGGGGAGAGGTACAG
>JBBMKD010000067.1:3484953-3562438 GCA_037834095.1 Argya squamiceps | reverse complement strand
TGGGAAAGGGCTGGAGAATTCCTGAGGGAGCTGGGAAAGGGCTGGAGAATTCCTGAGGGAGCTGGAAAAAGGGCTGGGGAATTCCTGAGGGAGCTGGGAAAGGGGCTGGGGAATTCCTGAGGGAGCTGGGAAAGGGGCTCAGCCTGGAGAAAAGGAGCTCAGGGGGGAAGCCCTGTCACTCTCCACAACTCCCTGAGGGTGCAGCCAAGAGGGGACCAGGCTCTGCTCCCAAGGAACAAGGGACAGGATGACAGGAAACAGCTTCAAACTGTGCCAGGGGAAGTTTAGATTGGATATTGGGAAAATTTCTTCACTAAAAGGGTGGTCAGGCAATGGAACAGCTGCCCAGAGCAGTGGTGGAGTCACCATCCCTGGAAGGATCTAAAAGATGCGTTGATGTAGCACTTAGGGACATGGGTCATTGGTGGCCTTGGCAGTGCTGAAGTAACAGCTGGACTCGATGATCTTGGAGGTCTTTTCCACCCCAAATGATTTTAGGATATCCAACCGTCTTACTGTGTCCTGGTAGCTCATAAAATACAAACTTTAAAATCCTCCCTAACTTCCAGTGCCACCTGGGTGTTTTGGCATTGGCTGCACTCTTGAGGGAGGTGACACTGTGCTACAGAAACTGTCACAGTGACTTCATGCACTGCCAAATCCTCTTTTCTGTGCCTACAGACCACATCATAACAGCAAAACTTTGCTAGGGGAAAATAATAAGCTTTTTGCAGAAAGACAGTCACAAGAATAACACTGGCTGGGGCTGAAAGGTTTGTGTTTTCCCAGAACCACGTGTGAGGAAGTGTGTCATTTCCAGAAAAAGCTGGGTTTTGCTTTGAAGTCTCAGGAAAAAAAGGTGAAATTTGTCTCTGGATTCAATGCTAAGATGCAGAATCAAGGGGAGTGGATGGATGGGAGGGGAAAACAGAAGATACAGAGGACCTCTGGTTCCTCACAGAGTGGTGGGACTGTGCAGGCACCAGGAGAGCCCACTGCTGAACAGAGCTGTCACTGGGGCTGGAAGGGAATCCCACTGAGCTCCCCCTGATGGGACAGCCCCTGAAGGACTGGGGATTGGCTTCTCCATCACCACCCAAAAAAGAGACCAATAATTCACTGCCTTCAAGTGTGCTAAGACAGGGAAGAGACAAATGAAAAATTAACCCACGAAGTATAAACTATTGAGGGTTCCTCAATGAACAAGGGCTGTAATGGGTGAATTAACCATGCCAAATATACTCTCCACACAAATGGCATGATTACACCTTTCTGAAAGCTGTTATCCTCTGCCACTCATCAGCAAGGTGGCTGGAGACACCAGGGCAGGAGGAATGGAAAAAGCTCTTCCTTGGCAAACTCAAATCCTGAAAATAATGCTCTGTCCAGTAGCCAAAACCCAACTTGGACATGGAATTCAAAAGAAAAAAAAAGAAGGACAATATAATCCTCAAACTGTGCAAAGCACATTTCTCAGTATTACAGAATCGTACTGGAAAACTCAGGGGAAAGATCCTTCAAATTATTTCAGCTCTCTTGGTTTTTATTCTTCTGGAAATGCCATGTGGAAAAGGCAAGTGTGAAGTGGCTTGGGGCTGTGGTAGGGAGCATTTTCCTGAACCAAACACAGACAACAACATGAAAGGGGAGAAAGTGGGTTTGAGAGGGGAATTCTGGCCTGCAAACACAAAGTAATTCTGTAATATATAGGTATTTAGAACTTTTTTATACTTTTAAATATATCTATTTTACATAATTTTATATCAAAATATTTATATAATAAATGGGGAGACTTTATAGCAACTTTCCAGTACCTAAAAGGGGCTTACAGGAAGGCTGAAGGGGGACTTTTCAGAAGGGTATAGAATGATAGGAAAAAGGGGAATAGCATTAAGCTGAAGGAGGGCAGATTAGATGGGATATCAGGAAGAAATTCCTCCCTGTGAGGGTGGGCAGGCCCTGGCACAGGTTGCCCAGAGAAGCTGTGGCTGCCCCTGGATCCCTGGCAGTGCCCAAGGCCAGGATGGACAGGGCTTGGAGCCGGGGATAGTGGAAAGTGTGCCTGCCCGTGGCAGGGGGGTGAAGTAAGATGGTCTTTACGTTCCCTCCCCATCCAAACCCTTCTATGATCCCTGTTAATTACAGTAAGAATTAGCTTACAAAGAACCAGGCATGTGGACTTATTCTCCATCAAAACCCCAAAACATCACATATTGCTTCCCAGCTCCCCCTCATTCACTCATTGGGGTGAGAGGGCACCAGAAAATGGCAGCAGGGACTCTCTGCAAACCCCCTAGATTTGAGAAGAGAGTGATGTGCCAGGAATGAAGAGCCACTCACCTGTGCTGCATCCATCTCGTTGAGCATCACCACGGAGGAGCAGTTGTAATCAAACACCAACCTCCAGAAGTCTGCAATGGTGTTGGGCAAGGGGTGCTGGGTGACAATGAAGGCAGCAGGTTGCTTGTGGCTCTAACAAAAGGAATAAGATTAGTTAAAAAAAAAAAAAAATTCAATCAACTTTTATTCAAAAGAATATTACACCCGGGAGGCTGTGGGGAGGCAATGTGAGCCATTTAACCAGATTATACAAATCACATCTCCTGCTCCTTGTTATCACCCTGCAATGAATGAACGCCTCCTAATGGGATTCTTCTGCTCCCAATAAAGACATTTCATTAAAGAAGTGTCACAAGAGCAGAGATTACCCAAATCAATTATTTATATTTTGAGACTCAGCAAATAATGCTAATTCTACTATTACTACTACTACAGCTATCAGTAATATTAATAATTGGAAGGAAAACAGCTGGAAGCAAATGCTCTCCTTTGTGCTGCAGTGGCCTCCAGGAACTCCAGAAGGGATTAGCCCAGTCTGCTGTGGCTGCCTGGGGGTGCAGTGTGACAGAGGGGGCACATTTGGATCCCAGCCATCCCTTATGAGCTCGTGGGGCAGCATTCAGAGCCTGTGACATTGGCATTTAATTTCTGGTATTATTCTTTCACCTCAAAAAGGTCCCCCTGACCTCAGTCTCCCTAAGCATGGAGGGGTGGAGTTGTGCTCCCAGCCTCTGTGTGGCTGAGTTAATGAATGTTTGTGAGGCTCTCAGGGATGAAAGGCAACAAGCTGAAAACTTTATCTCCTCCCACCCATGGCAGGCAAGGCTTAAACGAGCCTGGAAACAGCACAGTCCTTTCTGCTGTACATCTGTGAAGCAGACTTGAATCAAAAGGCCCACTAATTCTGGGGTAAAGAAAACAAAAAAGCAGAAAAAAGCCTCCAATGAAATAAAACTTTGGATGTAAAGTGAAGAAATAAATAAAATCCTGAAGTATGAAGCTGCCCATTGTGGGGGTTTGCCTTTTCTCCTCCATGTGAGGCAGATGTGGGTGGAAGTGCTGAGCAGCCCATGCTGGGATAAAGGAGCTTCTGAGTGTGCACCTGTGAGGAGGGTGATGGGACAGGACGTACTGAGAATGAAAACAAAACGATTTCTTGGGAAATTTTAGTCTGGAATGGACTTTTGTCTTTTTCCCCACTCTGCATTCCACATCTAGAAGCACCAGAATGGGTCAAAAGGTCTGAAGAACCAGACCAGTGGTGGCAACAGAGTGGCAAATAAAATTGTGAGGTTTATCTCCTAACTAAACACCACAATGTTCCTACTATGGTTTTTCCATGGTGTGCCAGTAGCAAACCTGGCTAAACCCTTGGCTGAAGGTCGTGTGCTTGTGGGGTTTGCAATTAGGAGGAAAAGAAACCCTCCCCAGCTCTTTGCTACAGGTGAGGAACCAGGTTCACTGTCCTATTTCACAGGGGAAGTGACACAGAGGTGTGAATTACTCATGCAAGAGAACATGTGTGGGATTATGGAGGAATGATGATGTCAGGAACACATAAATTCCTGTTTTTCTCCAAACCCCATGGATTAAACACAAATCTATCATCACTTCTTCATGGCTTGACTCATGATGTGACTCAAGGCTCATCTTTTAAGGATTATGTTCCATTGTTTTGGGGGAGGCTGAGGGACAGTTTTGCTCCTTTCAAGGCAATATGGGATGGATGGAGGGTGTCCTCTAAGAGTCCCTGCTCAGTACAAGACTTCACACCTCAGCAAGAACAGCTATGAAAATGCAGGATTCTGGCTGTTCCACTGTGATTATTTTTGTCCCCAAAAGTTCCTGGATCCTTTATGGAAAGATAAAGGAGAGTTAGAGAACATCACGGTGGCTGAATTTCAATGACAGGTGGAAAACTGCTTTGTATTTTAAAAAATTAATCCACTGGAATTTTGTGGAGAAGGATGCAAATATTTGCAAAGTGATTTGAGGTAATGAGGGCTGAAATGTACAAATATTCCAAATCCCTAAGAAACCAAAGTCTGGACTGTGCTTCTGCAGATGTGCAAAAGCACTAAACACACTTTAAAAAACAAATTTCCTGAGGCATGTTTGCAATGAAAACATCACAATCTTGCTGAAAAAAATCTAAAATAAATTCTGTGACCAT
The DNA here is from genome assembly GCA_037834095.1 of Argya squamiceps. NCBI lineage: Eukaryota > Metazoa > Chordata > Aves > Passeriformes > Leiothrichidae > Argya > Argya squamiceps. The sequence continues at coordinate 3,557,925 of JBBMKD010000067.1, read as the reverse complement.
TTGACTGAATATCTTAAATGAAACAGTATCGCCGTTTCCCAGAGATTGAAGAACAGACAAAATTAGGAAACAGAGACCCTGCTGCTGCCAGGGAAAAATTGATGGCATTTCACCCTGGATCATATTTACACATACTCCAACTGCAATAATTAGTGGCTTTAAAGACATCTGCGTCCAAAGGCAGCACAGCAAAAAGAAGCCATCAACATAATTCATCCTCCACAAATGACCCGTGCTGTGAGATTCCAGGCTATAAACAAAGCGAGGGAAAACGCCTTTGGACAGAGTCACATCAGCTCAACTCACGTCCTTTAGCCTGAAAATATTTTGCACATCTGATCCCTGCACTCCCACATTCTTAACTGCATAAGATCAAATCAATCACTCTCTCCACACTGCAAATTATCCTTTTCAAAGACCTGACCTGGCAAACATTTCTCTTCCCAATGGATACAAAACCCAATGTATGGGAAGAGGTGTCCTCCCACTTTTTTGTGCATCTACCTTTCTGTGATCCAGCCTCAGACTGCACACTGAGGGATGCCTTTGCCAAAGATTTTTATCCAATGTGGTGCAGAACTAGGGTGTGTGATCACAGAGTAACAGAATGTAACAGAATGTGCTGAGCTGGAACAGACCCTTAAGGACCATGGAGCCAGCTCCTGGCCCAGCACAGCACTATCCCAAAGAGTGTCCAAAATTATTGTCTGAAAGCTCCTTGAACTCTGTCAGGTTGGTGCTGTGATCACTTCCCTGGGATACTCATAGTCTGGAGGACATATTTTAGTGACAAAGAGAAAATCCACAGAATTCACAGAATCACTGGGTTGGAAGAGACCTCCAAGATCATCGAGTCCAACCCAGCCCTCACACCTCAACTAAACCAGGGCACTAGTGCCACATCCAGTCTTTTCTTAAACACATCCAGGGATGGTGACTCTACCACCTCCCTGTGCAGACCATTCCAGTACTTTATCACTCTTTCAGTAAAAAACTTTTTCCTCATATCCAACCTATATTTCCCTTGATGCAGCCTGAGACTGTGTCCTCTCCTGTCAGCTGCTGCCTGGAGAAAGAGACCAATCCCCACCTGAGCACAGACACCTTTCAGGGAGTTGTAGAGAGTGATAAGGTCACCTCTGAGTTTCCTTTTCTCCAGGCTAAACAACGCCAGCTCCCTCATTCGTTCCCAGCCCCTCACCAGCCTTGTTGCCTCCTCTGGATGTGGCTCAAGCGTCTCAACGTCCTTCCTAAACTGAGGGGCCAGAGCTGGACACAGCACTCAATGTCCTTCCTAAACTGAGGGGCCAGAAGTGGACAGAGCAGTCAAGGTGGAGCCTCAACAGTGCCAAGTACAGGGGACGAATGACCTCCCTATTCCTCCTGGCTACATGCTTTTCCTGATTTGGAGATATCAGACTCAGCAATTACATCTAAGTATGCTTTTTCCTTTAGATCCACTCCCCCAGAAAAGCACCACGAGAGTGGATAAACCCATGGCAGGCCGGAGCAGTGCTTACATCCATGAGGGCAGCATTGATGTAGTTGCTGGACTCTCCATCCACGGAGATGAGGAAGGGCAGGCAGCGGTCCAGCGGCAGCACGTCCATGCCGCGGTTCTTGTCGTGGTTGCGCGGCAGCAGCCCGATGCTGCAGTCCTCCGGCCGCACCCGCGGCGTCACGATGTTCAGGGTCTGCCAGGGAAACAGGGACTGTCTGGGGTTATGTAGCCAAAATAAAGGTTTATTCTATCCCATTTGTTGAAACCCGGTTGGGGAGGTGTTTTTTCTTTATCTGTTGTAACTCCAGGAGGGAGGGGGTGGCTGCCTTTCTGATAACAAGCCAGCTGTTAAAACTGGGTGGGGCACTGTTTCTTATCTCTGCTTACCCTCCCATTACCTCCCAAGCCAGCTGTTAAAACTGGGTGGGGCATTGTTTCTTATCTCTGTCCACCCTCCCCGGGCATATCTTCTGTTAATGGGCCATTAAAGCTCATCACCCCAGTGCCTCCCATTACCTCAATGGGGATATTTTCTGTTAATGGGCCTTTAAAGCTCACCAATGACACGACACATTACATCACCCCAGTGACCCATCCACCCTCCAGAGAGATATCTTCTGTTGATGGGCCATTAAGGCTCACCAATGACATGACACATTACACCATCCCAGTGTTCCTTATCTCCTCCATGGGGATATCTGCTGTTAATGGGCCATCAAGGCTCACCAATGACATGACACATTACATCATCCCAGTGTTCCTTATCTCCTGTCAATGGGCCATTAAAGCTGACCAATGACATGACACATGATGTCATCCCAGTGTTCCTTATTGTCTTCATGGGGATATCTTCTGTTAATAGGCCACTAAAGCTCACCAACGACGTGACACATTGCACCATCTCACTGTGAGATGCTCTACCCAGGGAGGACGAGCTAAACCATTTCCACCTAGATAAAAAGGAGCCACAAGTGTCACCAGACATCCAGTGTTCCCACGGGACTCCTGAAGGAAGACCAGACCCATCTCTGGACCCTTTTCTCTACAGGACCATCCCTACTTCCAACAGGACCATCTGCCACTCCAGGAGGGCTTACTTTTGGACTGTTTCCAACACCCTGAACAACAGGGTGTCAGGTTGTATTCTGACTCTGTCAGTGGTCTTTTGTATTATTGGATTTATTTTATTTTACTGCTTTTTTTTTTCTTCCTATTAAATTGTATTTCTGACTTGGAGTCTCTCACTGGTTTTGCTTTCAAACTACTACAAGGACACAAACAGCCTCAGTGCCTCAGGGTTCACCTCCAAGGAGGATGCACAATACATTTGTTTTAAAGGTCTTTATTTGGATATGATCTTTTCCATTAATGAGCAACTGCTTGCTTACAATTACACTCTGAAACAAAAAGTCCAATTTTAGGCTAGGAAAAAAACTTAATTTTAAACTTTCCCAGCTAAGATTCTGAAAATAAAGAAAATAAAACATTCATAAACTAGCATGAACATGCATGGACGATGACCAATAATAAAAATCATACAAATCTTCTAATCTCTAAAGATTTTTATACTAATCACTGCTTCGTTTCCTTTGCAACCATATTTGAAGTGACAGCAGATCCCAGTTTTTTGGATTAATCTTCTAGGATATTTACACAAGCCTAATGTATGCAATGCTCCTGCATTATTAATAATTTCTGTGGGAAAGAAATGAAAATTTTACCTCACTTGCTAGGGTTTCCTCTGAACTTTTGAGTTCTTTCAAGCAATGCAAAGCAAGGCCCTGAGCCAGGAAATCATTTTTACTCATCAGAGTAGCAGAGCTTTGGCTGTTGCCTATAGGTGAAACCTTACAAAGTAAGGGCCTTGTTACCCTTGTAAAACCATGGCTCAGGCCTGCTACTTTGGCTAGGCAGGAAAGTGTTGTGACAGGTAGAAGAATTATAAAAGAAGGGCCTTATAAAATCAGGCCTAATATATTAAATTAATAGCTAGCCTGTCATTTCTTCTAAGTGCAGCTAACAAGCAACCTGTAAGTTCACATATGAAGCTGTTTCGAGAATGAGAAGTTCTTTAACACAACAATCTATTCTGAGGGTGAAATATAAGTGCACCTGTAATAACAAGGGATTTGTCCCATGAGAATCAGTAAGGAAAATATGCAAACAATCCCAGAACAGATAGATTTGATGGACAAGTAAAATATCTTTTCCTAACCAATGGAATAATTAATAACAAAGCTATTAACCAATTAAAGTTGTCCTCGAGGTTTGTAAATACTGTATAAAAGACAGCATGCTGCCATAATAAAGAGCCTTCTGAAGATTCTATCGTGTCACTCTGTATGTCATGTCTGCCCTAACAATGATAGAAAAGGGCCATGGGAAAGTGACTCGGCTGAATGAGAGGTAGAAAATGAGTTCTATAACCATGATGTGCTCACATTGTGGTTTATGGTGGTTGGCTGGATTACATTTGTTGTGCTTAAATGGGGTGTAACTGATAACAGGGTAACTGCTTAAAAAGGCCTGGTTCTCCAAGAAGGGCTCTCCTTTGCACCTGCCTGGGGACTCTGTGTTACACAGCTTTGTAACATTTGGTATCCCAGAGATAAAAAGGAAGAAACACTCAGGAGCTTGTTGCTGTTACAACACACTGTGTATTGCAGATTGTCCTGAGGAACTCTTCCAAACATTCTTAGCTCCAGCAAAAATTGAAAGCACTGTGAACCTCCCAGACATTTCCAGCTCTAAACCCATAGAGCAGCTAGACAACATTCCTGCTCCTTCCTAGAGGCTGGAAATAGATGTCACAGGTATAAGATGCAGCTCTGAACTGGTGATGGAGTGAAACCTCCTCCTGGTTCTACCATCCTTAGGGTGGAGGCACAAATCCTTCCCCCTCTTCAGGTGGGTCCTGTGCAGGTGTACCTTGAGTATTGACCACCCAGCAGGTCAGACTGTGTTCAGAGCACCTGGTGATCCCTCAAACTGATTTATTTATAAAAACCTAAGATAAAATGTCATTTTGAGGTTTTTGTAACAGAAAAGTCTATTTGTTTCATATATTATTTACATTGTTATTTTCCTTTTGAAGTGACACAGGATGCTTCACTTACACAGTCATACCTAATCTCTGGGGCCTTGCTGTCAGCCTTTGACTGATATCTGCCTTTTCCACAGCTTGACAGACTATGTTTCTTTAAATCTATTTTACCCCCCACTGTGGAGGCCCCCTGACAAACCAGTCCAGGTTGGTCAGCAAGGATCAAAACTCAGAAATCAAAGTGAATGCATCCTAGCACCAGTGCTTAAGTGGTGGTAGATCAGTGGCTGTCTGATGTCATTGTATTTTCACTTTTACATCTCCTCTACCTGAGCAAAGCCCACGGAGTCCTACAGTGAACTCTCTGCAGCCAGAAGAATACAAAATATTTAGGGGCCAAAAAAGAAAAAAATCTTACAAAGAGCTGGACTTCTGCCACAGAGAGGTTATGAATGAAGAAAAGAGGAAGGTCAAACAATCCAAGATAAAAGAATGTGTCAAAGTAAAACTTGAAATAATATAGTTGCTCTAAATTATTCAGGTTCTGCATTGTCTGGAGATGGAAAGCAGGGAGTCTGGCTGGGGAAACAACATGAAATCTCCGATCTCTGACAGTGCAGATAATCAGGCAGGTGACTTGCTAGTGATTTACTCCTGCCTATTTTATGCTACTCCCCTCTCTCCCTTGTTCCTCAGATTACAAAAACTCTCCAGAGTGAGCTTTTGTGTGTCCAGACAACATGTAGAGCATGAGAAATACATCCAGCCTTACCTCGGGGGCAGTGGGACCTAAACACCACAAACTGCAAGCACAGATCTATAGTTACATCAACTGGTTCCTAAAGATTGCAGCAGAGATAGCAGCTTTTGCATTAAATCCAGACAATCAGGGCTGAGGAATGCTCTGAGCCAAAATCCTGTAAAAATAGATTCTACAACGAGACAGACACTGAACCTCTTATGCAAAGCACAGTGGAGCAGCTCCTTCCCACAGGAGCTGCCAGCCCCTGGCAGCTCAAAAGAACAAGCACAGAGGTGACAAATCCCATCTCATGTCATGACAAAGACACCCAGCAAGTGGTGGCTTTTTTTTTTTTTTTAATAGTGTTTTTTTAAACAGCATTTGATGAAGTTCAGCTCTGCCTCCTTCATGCCAAGCATTCAGAACCAGAAACACTCTTACAGACCTGTTATCACTTGATAGAACCAGATCTTTTTTTAATTGAACTGCCATCAGTTGGGATCCACATCCTTTATCTCACTGTACCAACCCTGATGATTCTCTGTAAGGCTGCAGATAAAAGACACATTCTCCCTTTGCATAGAGAGGGAGGAAAAGGGGCCTCTGACTCAGGCTGGGGATTCCAAAAGACATTCTCTTGCTGCAAAAGACACTTTCCTGGGAGAGAGGGTGGGAGTTTACTACAATTAAGGCAATCTCCGCCTTTTTACTCTATGAGTGACCTGAACAAAGAGTAGATGTCTCTCTCTCTTTCCTATCAAACTCACCTTGCTCCAAATTTACCACAGTCTTGTTTTCTCCCTACATCAGTAGGAAAAATCATCAGAAAAATCATCAGAATCATAGACCCACAGAATGTTTTGGTTTGAAGAGACATAAAAGCCCATCCATTCCACCCCTGCCATGGGCAGGGACACCTTCCACTGTCCCAGGTTGCTCCAAGTCTCCTCCACCCTGGCCTTGGACACTGCCAGGGATCCAGGGGCAGCCACAGCTTCTCTGGGCACCCTGTGCCAGTGTCTCTTCAGCCTCACAGTAAAGAATTAAAGATTCATGGGGAATAAGACTGGAAAACTTAGTTCAGTGTTCAGAGTACTGCATGAATTCTTTGTGAGAGGAACAACTGCACAGGACCCACAGCTGGAGTGTCCCAGGCCCATTTTCCAGGGTGGGATAAACAACAGGGACAAGAAACAAAGGAGGGGTCCCTATTTTGTTGCTTGCCCTGGGCAAAGAGCAGTAATGGAGCACTTGTGAGTTTTACTGTCCATCATTTTGTGTATCATCACCAGGTACCTGGCAAAACATCTGCAGTGAACTGAGGGATTCATTGACATTTAATTGAAAATTAGCAATAGCCAAAATAATGCTCACTGAGCTCCCTCTCTCCCCTGTGTGGGAGGTTGTCAACAAGCTGATTGTCAAAGCTTGGAAGCACCATATGAGCCACAAGAATGGATAATAAGGCACCTTGAGGCACAAATGTTTCTGTATAAATTATGGAAGGAAATGAACAACAAAATACTCACTAAAATAAGAAGTACAGCATTATGTGTGAAAATTAGTACCCTTGCTCTACTGTAGTGATGGGGACAATTTTTTCCTTGCTGAAGGCTGAATAGTCCATGCTCAAAAACAAACCTCTGCCTGACCCAGTAGTACAACAACAACAACAATCAACTGAAATCAGACCTGGGCTCAGTGTCCCCCTTGTCTTCTCTGCTGGAAATCACAAAAATAACACACAGAAATAGATTAAATACCTTCAATACACCAACTGCAGTGACTGAGACATATGAAATTACCTGAAACTCATCTTTTATCTGGCTGGAATTGGTCTGTGGATCCAGTCTGCTGATGTTGTAATATATGGATCTGAACTCACAGACTGGAATGGCTGTGTTGCCACAGAGACATGCCTCCAAAATGGCATCATGGACAAACACATACTGCTCCTGTACAGAGAAGGAGATATTAAAATCACATTTTTAATACAGATCATGAAATACCACTCTTCTTTTTTTCCTAAGTCATGCCCAATATGCATATTTGGCTCTGTTTCATGTGGAGACAAATTGCACAGTGTGCTGTGTGACAGCTTTGTGAGCATATTTCATCCATCATCCAATGTGAGGCCTCACGTGTTCATTTCAGATTTACAAGGAAAATGGGGAGTTTGCACTCTCAGGAATGTTGGGACAAAATGGGGCTGGGCTGAGGAGGACATCAGGGTGTAAAACCCCTCTATCCACGAGGCAATGGCCAGGGATGGACCTCCAATAACACCAGAGAATCACAGAATTGTTTAGGTTGGAAAAGACCCCCAAGATCACTGAGTCCAACCCAGCAGTGCCAAATTCACCACTGAACATGTCCCCAGGTGCCACATCTACATGGCTGTTAGATCCTAGCAGGGACGGTGACTCCACCACTGCCCTGGACAGCCTGTGCCAGGGCTGGACAACCCTTTAAATGAGGAAACACTTCCTAATATACAATTTAACCTTCCCTGTCACAGCTGTACAGAACTAACAGGTTTCTTCAGAACCCTGGGTTCTGGGTATTTTGGATAAAACTCTTTCCCTAAGGTAAGTATGTGGAGTCCAACAAAGTTAACAGCCTTTCTCTGTTCCAGGTTATTGTCCCTCAGGAGGGGAAGGAGTTAAGGGACACATATGAAATCTGTGCAACAGCGTAACAGTTCCACAGGAGTTTGTGCAGCTGCCAGACACTGTGTGTGTGATGGAGCACCTTGCTGAACCAGCACCCAAAGCCTGAATCAAAGATGTTTTGTTTGCCTAGCTTGTAATTGATATACACTAGGTACTGCTGGAGCCTGCAGTGTTCCTATGAATGAGTCATGAGAGGCTTCAGGAGCTCTTTTCTCCTCCTATGAGGATAAAATTATTCAGCAATGCACAGAGCTAAACTTCAAGGTTTGCCCTCCTGTCTTGGAGGCCCCGAGCAGCTGCCAGCGAATTGATTCGGTGCAAATCCGGGCATGTTTAGCCACTGAAAGTTCTGCATAATCAGGGCACAGAGCAAGCCACTGTTGACTTAATAAATTGCTGAGCAGAGAAGCTGACAGGAAAGCAGCACCTCGTGCAGGGAGAGCTGCTGGCACCCACCTCTGTCTGCACCAGATTGACCCTTTGGGAGCGCAGCTCTCGCACGCAGTTGAAAATATCCACCACGCCCTCGTTCTCTGCCATGTCCAGCATGATGTCAATGGCAATAAAGCACCCTGTCCTCCCGGCCCCAGCACTGCAAAAGGGAAAAACAGGAGGGTCAGGGTGGCCAAAGGGATGTGGAGAGGCAGGGCTTTGTGGAGGAGAGAATAACAGCAGCACAGCAGCACACACACCGCTGTCTCCTCCCGCTCCCTGCTGGATCCATTTTTCTGTTTCAGGACTTAAGGGAATGAGGGGAAATAGTATTTCTTGAAAGGGAAGCAGAAACCAAAGCTTTGTGTTATTGACCATCAAGAAAATATTGCAAAAATACTCATAATTTGACAGGTTAGGTCACCTGCACACCTCTCATCACACAGGGGAGAGCAGCCTCCAGGCTGCAAACACAATTCCAGAAATTCCAGACACAATTCCAGAAATTCCAGACACAATTCCAGAAATTTTCTTCCCTGGGGCTCTCTAGAAGGCATGCATACAATTTACTCCAGTGGCCATGATGAAAGGAGCTCAGTCCTCCACCTCAAATTCTTCTTTTCCCTTTTGTATGCGGAGGAGTTTGGATCCTGAGGAGGGTGATTTCAAGTCGTGGATTGTAAATTACAGAGAAAGGAGCTTGAGGCTACTTGAACCCTTCAGTTCAGAGCTCCCCACTGCTTGTGGGAATTGGGCCACCTCCTGCAAAACTGTGTTGTCATCGTGCCCTCCTTCCCCTCCGGGAAACCATCCAAGCTGCTTAGGTGTGAAGGATGGAGAGAGGAGAACTCTCCACGTTACTCTGTGTCTTCACATCACTCTGAAGGAAGCAGAAGAACTCTGCTCAACCCAGGGAAACTTCAGCTGCACTGAAAACTCCACCAGAGCCAAAAGCAAGGAGATATGAATGACCATAAATTAATGGGCCAGATTAATCAACTGCTGAATAGAGAGAAGATATTTTTCATTTGCAGAATTTTAATGAATAAGTGGCATTTCCTCTCCCTTTATCTCTCAGCTTTTCAGAATTTTAACAAATAGTTTTACCAGTTCTATATTTAGAGGATCCTGGCACTTCATAAATATCCAACAGTGATATTATCCAGCCAGGCGTCGGCGGAGAGAATTTGGTAATTACCACTTAAAGCAAGACATTAAAATTCAAAAGCAGATAAATAACACGGAGGAAATGGCATTTATTCATTAAAATGGGAAGGATAAAAAAATCTCTCCTTTGCTTTCTTGGTGACAATGAGTCAGGTTCAGACACCTTCCAGGGCCAAGCCCATGCCATGGCACCAGAGCAGCAAACCCAGGCCCTCAGCTGTAAATGAAATCTCTTCTGCCAACTCCTCAGGCTTAGCCGTGCTTGATTATAAAACTGACTCACTGCTTGCTAAAAAAAAATCCAACAAAACAAAACACCCACCCAATCCAAAACTGCTTAGAAAAGATAAGATTTAATTGATTTTCCTTTTTAAAGTAGTTGTGGGTTGTATTTTCTCTCTCTTTCTCAAGACAGAGTGGGAACTAGAGGAAATTCCTGTGGATGGATTAGAGGTGAGATTTTGGGACAGCCAGCTCTGCTCTCTAGCCTTGTGCTCAAGCCACATCTTTAGCTCACACATGCCCCAAACCCTGGGTTAGTAGCAATGCCTTTCCTTGCTTTTGAAATCATTTAACTCCTTTTATTTGCTAGCTGGAAGTCCTTGGGCAAGTTTTTAATCTGAGATTCCCAACCCAACTCCTGGGCTTTCAGGAAGCCACGGTGCCCAAGGGCTGACAGCCAGACCCAGCCAGACAAATATTTCAGACCATAAAAACATAAAATCATAGAATCATCTGTGTTGGAAGGGATTTTAAAGATGATGTAGATCTAACCCCTGCTGTGGGCAGGGACACTTTCCACCAAAGCAGATGAGGCCTTTAATGCTGGCATAAAGCTGAGCTGCACCACATGGGGGTACTGAAAAGCAAAGCTGCTTTAAAATTCTCTGGTTTTGTGTCAGCATTGTCCTTTCTGCCACATGAGGTTTGAGGGCCTGGAATGGCTGTCCCAGATGTTCCCCAGCTCTGCCACGAGCACCCAAGAGGACAGAGAACACTGGAGGGATCTTCTACATTTGAAAGACCCTCTGTGACCTACTCCCACCATCTCCAACTCACAGAATCACAAAATCACTGGGTTGGAAGAGACAAAAATTGTCTACCAATGTGGTGGAGAACTAGGGTGTGTGATCACAGAGTAACAAAATGTAACAGAATGTGCTGAGCTGCAACAGACCCTCAAGGATCATGGAGTCCAACCCCTGGCCCTGCACAGCACCATCCCAAAGAGTGCCCCAAAGTATTGTCTGAAAGTTTCTTAAATTCTGTCAAGCTGGTGCTGTGACCACTTCCCTGGGATACTCATAGTCTGGAGGACATATTTTGGTGACAAAGAGAAAATTCACAGAATTCACAGAATCACTGGATTGGAAGAGTCCTCTAAGATCATCGAGTCCAACCCAGCCCTCACACCTCAATTAAACCATGGCACCCAGTGCCACATCCAGTCTTTCTTTAAACACATCCAGGGATGGTGACTCCACCACCTCCCAGGGGAGACCATTCCAGTACTTTACATCCCACCTGTATTTCCCTTTGTGCAGCCTGAGACTGTGTCCTCTCATTCTGCCTGGAGAAGGAGACTCATGGCAGCTTGGCTCCAGATCTGCCACTTTAGGAAAGAAAACCACATTCCCCTTTGTTTCCTGTCAAGGCCCACCAAACGATTAACCCTTAAACAGCTGCTGGCTATTGCCAGGAGAGGAGGAAAGAGAGGGAAGAAGAGCTGCTGGAGGAGGGGCTGAGGAGGAGAGCTGTCCTACCTGCAGTGCACCACGATGGGTCCTGCCTCGGGGGGGTTGAGGAACTTGACCTGCCTGACGAAGCCCAGGAGCCCCGTGGCGTAGCAGGGCACGCCGTGGTCCGGCCAGCTGGTGAAGTGGAACTGCCGGATCTCCCGGATCTCATGGTAGCCTTTCTGAGGAGACAACACAGCCTCTGTTTTCCTGCCATCAGACTCCAATCAGTGTCATCTGCTTCCCTGCTGCCTCCTCTGATGCAGAGGGATGTCACCCTGAATTTTCCTGCTTCCCAGTGTCTGCAGTTTGTAGTGGAGATCCTCACACAGCTTCATATAAACTATGTAGATATTTAGAACTTATCTATTTTGTTTACATATTTCTCCTCACAGAGGAGGAATGTGATTGATGCTGATGTTCAGCAATGAGGTCAAGAAGATGGCGACTTGTTTAGCCAAACTTTTGCCTTCTGGCCAAAATGTATAAAAGATGGAGTCAGAAATTAGAATAAAGCTTTTCCTGCCTGACCTTCTGTGTCTGCCTGGTCCTTCGTGTGCCTGAAATTGCCACAGAGGGATAACGAGCACTGAGCTCTCACTATGCATGGGAACATGTCTTGAGCTGCTTTTCACTCTGGAAACATTTTCAGCCAAATTCCAGTTCCCAGGAAAGTGTAACACCCACCTGAGGGCTGGGAAGGTGGGTACCAGCTCCCAGTTCCACCCTGTGGTCTCAGAGTTCCAACCCACCTCACCAGGGTGACCTCACCCCAGCACTCCACGGCTGTGTTCACCCTCATCCTCTTGTGTCACAGCCACAAAACACCAAAAATTCACTCCTAAATCCTGTTTGAGGCATTGAAGCAAGAGCCTGGGGAATGAACACGTTGAGAGTGGGCATGCCCCAGGGAACAGCAGATTTCTGCCACCTCCTGCCAAAAATTCTCAGTTTGAGATACAGCTGGCAGTGCAAAGGGCAGAAATTGGTACCCAGAGCCATCTTTTCTGGGGAGAGCAAGTTGTTGGTATGTGAAAATCACACCTTTATCTGCCCTGCAAAGAGTAACCCAGAACTCTGGGTCAGCTGTGTTTTATTGTATAGGAAATGTGGGTGGGAATCCAGCAGCAGCTCCTCTAGCCTGTCAGATTTTGGCATTAACATTCCTCACCAAGTTTTCCAATGATTCAATGAAATATGGAGCTGATGTATCAGAAAACTGAAGCAATATTCCCAGTGTGGCTGAAGTTCATTGAGCAGGAATTTTGGAAAAGCTTTAAAACCACTTACTGAGTGTTTGGAAAGTAATTTGGACAGACCTGGAATACTCTGACACTTTGACTTCCAATTTCTAATTACAAGCAACAAAATCTTCCAAATCCTGCTGGTTTGGGGGTAGTTTTTATCCTCTTGCTCTTATTATATTCTCATTGCAGGTGAAAAGGGACTCTACCTGGCATCCAGTATAAGTGGTACCTTTTCTCATTTGCCATTTGCCACTGTGAAACAAGGCAGTTATTATTCCTGGCACACCATCAGCTATTCTGCTGCCTTTTGGATGCAGTTAAACTTTATGCACTGTGGATTCTACTTTTGTGGCGACATCAAGATGTTCCTGCAAAACCATTTGTCCAAAAATGGAATGAATCCCTGTCAAAAATTTGGTTTGCTGAAAGTGAAGCCTGTCCAAACAGCACAGCTCCCATCTCCAAGGGCATTCTGGATGTGTTTCCCAGAGTTCCTGAGCACAAATGAAGTGTGTCACAATTTCAGCTGCCTGAAGACCTCCTTACCTTTTGGACAGTGAAGGTTCTTATGACATACTCTGCCAAGGGCTCTGTCTCAATTAATGTGACTTTAATATCTCCATAGACTTCTGTGTCATCTGGCCAGTATCGAACACACTTCACCTGGAGGGAAAAGGAAAATATTGAGAGGAACTAGTTCAAGTTGAGTCAGAGCTGACCTACATTTTCCTCTACTTTCAAGCTGAAGGCAATGCAAATTGGGCTTTTTTCTGATGTGCAGAGTTGCCAAAATTAACTGTATAAATTAGATCAAAATTCCTTTACCATACATAGAAACAACAAGCAGGATTTTTTTTTAAGTTCTCTTTGTTGTCCATATGAATGGAAATGATGCATTTAGAATTTTTTTTTTTAATAAATCTTCTTTGACTTCCCATACGTTCCAAGCTCATATCAGATGTACAGAACACCTGACAGTCACCACCACCATCCCTTCTGAGAAAAATCTGTGCTACTGCTCTGTAATTCTGAGCTCTCTCTGTTTAGCCAAAGAATTTCAGTTCATGGGAGTTCTGGGATACATGTTGAGACACTAAATTTGTTTGACTCTGAGCTTTCTTTATCAGATGTGGACTCAAACTTGTTATTTTACCAGCTGTGACAGCCTTCAACTAAGGCTCAGGAGAGAAATCTCTTGAGCAGGTGAACATATCCCAGCTTAGCCAGTTCTAGGAGCCACGTGCAAAACCACCAGAAGAAATAAAAGCAAGGTTGTGAAGCTCCAGAAGGGATATTTGGGCTAACAAAGACTATCAGGTTATTAAATGCTCTAGCATGAAAGAGTGGAACAATACCTAAAGCTGAAGCAATTAGCTGCTGCAAAGCAGGCTTCATGTTCCAGTTCCAGTCATAATTGAAAGGGGTTTTATAAATATTAAATATGATTAATGTAGGTTTGTTGTGGGTTTTTTTTTTTTTTTTGTTGTTGTTGTTTGGGGTTTTTTTTTCTTTTACACAGAGGCATTTATTTCAAACTGAAGTGTCAGTAGATGGTAAAATCGAATAAATAGTAATAAATGAACAGAAGCAGCTGGCACTCAACCATGAGATCTAAGGGAAATGAAACACAAAGCAGCTGAATTACTAATGGCTCTGAGTAAATGATAATTCTAATTTTTCTTAGTACCAAAGCAATGGAAGGTGACAAACATCAGGACAAAAATTTTTAAGAACTCCAGTTTCTGGCTGAGAATGTCTCTAAAATAAAAACTATGCTGGGAAAAGCCAACCCAGACATTCTGCCTTCTTATTTCCTGAGGTCCAGCCTACACCTTTTGAGTTATCCATGTTTGGTCCCATGATGGGCTTTGGGAATTGCCTTGTGCTGACACAGGGATGTCTGGCCCAGGTCAGTCCAGGAGAGGGAACTGGTGGGTGTTTAGGAGGTAAACACTGCTGGATGGTCCCTGGATCCATGAAAACCTTAACCACCAAGGAATAGTTACCTCTGGAACTCCAGGTTTTGAATTTTCATGTAAAGAGGTCTTTTGATAGTTGGAACACCAGACACACATCCTCACTCCTCTGGATTTTTAGAGTGGTATTCAAATCATCAGATAAGGAATAACTATTACAGAAGTACATTTTTCCTTCTGTACTGAGGAAGGAAACAGCTTCTGAGCTAGCATACATTTGTATAACTCTGCCAAAGCCCAGGCTTACAGCAGGAACACGATCCTTATTAGTCTAGAAGGGAAGCAGCTAAGTATTATAAAATCCAGCCTTTTACAGAAAAACCCAGAGTGGCTGAATTCATTCCCTTCCCGCAGGAAAAAAAAAAGGCATTTTGCTGCTGAGCTGTCCTGAGCAGCAGCTCTGTGTTAAACACAGCCCTGGTCTGGCTGAACACACTGGGAGTGGCACCTTACCCTGCCCACTTCCACCAGGTTGGTGACCATGACAACACTCGCGGAGTTCTCTTGCCAAATCATTCTCCAGAAATCCTTCACCGTCTCCTGCATCGGCCCTGGGGCAGGAGAGAAGACAAAAAGGACATCTCAAGAGAGTGCCTGGAATGCCAATAACCTCTTCCAGCTGTTCTCCAGCCACTGTCCTGGTCCCACAGGATCCTGCTCTCCCTCAGAGCATCCCTCTGTCATCCAGGGTTACAGCCATGAACAGCCTGGAGCTCTCTGGGAGGTCAGACCCTCCCTCACAGCAGGTATTTAGGTTCCAGCACAGTGGCAACAGAAGTGATGGTTCCAGTAGGTGTGTGAAGTAAAATTTAATATTATACTCTGTATAAGTGATGGGACAAGGCTGTACCCCACACTGAACCTGTATTAAGGCTGTGTTGTAACTCACACCTGATGCAGCACACCATTTCATAGGTCGATATTGATTAATTATGAAGGAGGAAGGAAACATGAAGAATTAGCTCTTTTCTGAGGTTTTCCCCAGAAAGATTTCAGGTTCCAAGAGCCAATCAACCAGTGCTCACAAGGTTTGTCGGTCTAGAGCCTCTCCCTGACCTTATTTCCTCTCTTATAGGAAACTCATCAAGTGATTTACAGAATGTGGTGTTTAAATGCATTTTTTACTAGTTCCCCTCAAAGGCTCACCAGCCACATCTTACTCACACTGCCCACCCCAAGCAAGGTAAACCCAAGCCCCACAAAGTCCCCTGTAATTGTCCTCTCACACTTCATGCACAAATGACACATTCTAGGCTGTACTGCCACCTCTAAGTCTGTTCCTGCAGCTGAGGTTTTGAGTCTGAGTGCCATAAAGATGTTGGAAAATTTTATATCCTTCCCCCTTTTGCCCATATAACAAATTTTCAGATGCTCCCCAAATCAGATGATGTCACTCCATAAAAAGCTCCTACAACAGTGTAAACCAGCAGTGGGTTTACAAATATTTAGACATACAAGAGTGAACTTGCCTTGAGTTGCAATGTAATGGCGAGGCCGATGGTACCCCTGGAAAAAAAGGAGATAGATGAGAGAGATCACAGCTCAGACAAAGTCCACCAGGGATTTGATACTTCCCAGGTGCCAACTGCTGCCCTCTGAACAGTGTATAATTATATAATATATTATAGTTAACTGGTTTTGGGATGAATGAATGAAGGGGCAACTGGACTGCCCTGAGAGATTTTATGTGAGGGCATCTCCCTCAGACTGAATAACACAATCTCTTCACCCCAAAGACAAGAGAGGAATGGGGCACTTTTAAACTATTTCCACAAAGAACCACAAATCCTGTGTTACCTGAGGGTAATGCTGAAAACAGGTGAAACACTGCATCTTCTTGTTTGAAAAGAAAGGTATGAATTTGTCTCTGTAAAAATTCTGAGGGCACCTTTTATCCTTTCAGGAAACTATCCTAAACATTTCCTGTTGCTGTGACTTAAGAGCTGCCTTCAAGAAGCACACGTGCATTGGATCACTCTGTCTGTGAGACAGAGGCTGCTTTTCCAATGTCGTTTTATAACACTTAAAAAACCAGTCAATCTGTTTACACACATGCCTTCTGCACCACAACTTCGTGAGTAATGCTATTGTGAGGGGCTGATATTGATTCCTGCATCCATCACTTAGCCCACGTCCCACTTTATGCTGGTGGATCTGTCAAACACAGGAAAATCTCCATCTGCCCAGATCGGTCAGACAAAATAAACTGGAGACTGAGAACCTTCTCCCTGTCACAACACAGTGTTTGTACAACATTCAGCAGTCACTCATATCAGCTCCACAGCCTGTCCCTGTGTCAGAGGCACCAGGCTCATAAGCAGGCTTGTCACAGGGGGTTTGTCACAGGGGATGTCCTGGAGCCTTACGTCGATGTAATTGGCGTTGATGTAGTCCGAGTGAGGGTCCCCATCCAGCAGCTGCAATCTCACTCTTGAGTGATCATCTGGAGGAAGGAAAGGAGAAAAAAGTGACAGTAACGATAAAGAGGAGTTTCTAAGTGGCCTGCTGTATCTGCTGACCCCTGCAAGGGTGGTGTCAGGGGATTATGGAATGCCCTGGGCTGAAAGGGACACACAGAGTGCAGCTCCTGGCCTCAAAAATCCCATCGTGGTAAATGAGTAATTTAATACTTAAAATAATCAAAAATGGAATAGCATCACATGTACTCCTGCTGCTATTTTGTGTTTAAGATGTAATGTTTAGATCCTTAAGTTAGTTATGCTCTGTATTCATTACATTCATTGCTGTCACCATAATCTTCATGGAGATTTGAGACAGGTCACAAATGTCATCTAGTTTGGGAGGTTTGGGACAGATCTCTGCAAGGTGCATCTCCATGACAAAAACCATTTTCCTCCTTGGAAGTTACAAACTCCCTTGGCTTCATCTGATCCACGGAAACTGAGGCCTGAGCTAAAACTGACAAGACCAGGACACAATTAAATAGATCACAACAGAGATATAAAAGATTAAGGAGAGTAAAATGGTAATGAAACCCTGCAAAAAGGAAATGGAAAACCCCAGAAACTGGAAGGAAATACCAATTAAATCAGAGCAACATTCCTTTATGTTACCCACAGAACTTCCAGCAGCAAAATGGCATCGAGGCAATATTGAAAAAAACCCAACAAAATCAGAAATGTTCATCTTTTTGAGGAGATTCAAAGCTACTTTAGATAGGGCAATAAAATAGCAGAGAGCAATCTTTCCATCTCCCAGCATGCTCCACAGTTCAGAGGCAGAAAGGAGCCACTCCAGTGGGCAGATTATGTCATGATTTTCCACCAGGGGAATATTTTGATCTTTCTGTGGAACAGCTGGTGCTGGGCTCTGTCACAGGAGATGCTCCAGAGCCAGGCTGCTGATGTGATTTGCTCTGGCAATCCCAGCACTTGTATGCAGTTAATTGCAGAACTGCTTCTAAGGGCCAGTTGCTTGGCAGAGGCCACTGGGTTATGGGGGTCACTGCTGGCCATGCTGTGCTCATTTTTAAATGATTTTTTAAAAGAAGTATAATATTGAGTCCATTAAGTTTATTTCCTCCCTCCCAGCTCTATGGAGCATAGCTCTCAGTCAGAGCAGCATTAATGTTTAGCAGCACTTTGCAGAACACAGACATAAGCATGATTTACATTCAATTAAATAGAATCACAGCAATGAAACATAAAAATATGAGGTATGATTCTGCAGTAACTCAGTCAAAAGGGGTTTAGTCATGTCTTAATTAAATGTAGAATCAGATAATAATTGAGAAGACAGATGTGTGAGCAGTTCTGAAAACCAGGACTTGGATATATATTAAATATTCATTCAGCTGTGTAAAGGAATGGTTCTACTCTGTTCAGCCATTGGGTGAGATTCACACACCTAAAAAAAAACCAACCACATTGCTGCATTTATCAAATCCCATATCTGCATTCAAAGAAGGTTCTGCAGGTGAATCCATCAAAAGCTCTGCTGTATTTGTATTAATAAATATAACCTTTGTAGACACAGGGAAGGGGGAATATTTCTCTGAGTGCTGATGTTCCCAATTACCTGCACTCAAGGCAGCTGCACCAGGAGTCCCAGTAAATCATGTGGTTAGACAGACAACAAAAGAATTTATACTTAGAGCAATTCACACAGACAGACAAAGAGCTGATTAAACTGGACATGTGGATGAAATACAGGGAAACAATTTCACACTTGCAATTCCAGGCAGCAAGCTGAGCTTGTTAGGAGCCAGAGCAAAGAAAAAGCAAACCCTGGGGCAAATGCCTGGGAGGGGAACATTTACTGACTCCTCCCAAGGGAACACCACTGTGGAAGTCTCAACTCACTGCAACAACAGAACCAAAAATGATGAGACCAAAAATGTCCCCACAGACAGGGGACAAGAATCTCAGGTTCATTTTTTAACGAGGGACACACACAGTGTCTGTAGCTGGAGCTCTGAATAACCCTGGAGGAAGCACCTGCCTCTCTTCACTTAGTGGAGCCAAATATCAAAATTAACTTTCAGCACTTTGAGGCACTCTTTGGACAGAAAGTTAAACCAGGCAGGATGAACACACCCAGAGGGAGCTGATGGGGAGGGCCTGGGAGGACCATGGACCTGCAGAGCAGCTCCAGGATTTCAGGCAATTAGGGATAATTATGGCTAAGGAAAAGATGTTCTATAGGTGCCAAAAAGTGTTGTTGGATTGTTTTCCTTTTCCCCTTTTTTTAAAAAAAGTCAAATATGGGAAAAAACCCATAAAGGATAAAGAAATTAAAGTTAAAGAAATTTTTGTTTGTTTTTAAAGTAGACATTCTAATCATATTTTGGGACCAAATGAAAAATGCTTTGAGCTGAACTTTGCTTTCAGAGGACAGAATTCAAAATATTTCATTGCATATTTTACTAAAATGAGATTAATTCCTGAGGGAGATTTATTGCTCTTACAAGTGAGAACAGTACAGCAGAAAAAAAAAATCTGTGTGTATGTGAAGCACACAAAATATTAATGATGTCTTAATGGTATCTTTAACCTTGTTCCAAAGTTTAGCAGAACAGTCTGGATAAAAGTTCGTAATATAAGTTCCCTTGTAAATCTCTTTTTTCCACAAGAAAACTTTGGGATTTGACTTAAAAAAAAAAAAGGCAAATTATTAAGCTCTTAATATTAACGATTTTGTAATTAGTTTTTTTTTGCCTACAGACTTTAAAGGGCTATTTAAAGAACAGCAAATGCCTTTATTATATCTTCTCCAATGGTTAAAACTTATTTCTGATTCTTCTCTATCCACTGGACTCCTCTAGACAAGGACACAGCATTCTTGGCAGGCTGAAATGAAAGTGTTGCTCAGCTCTTCACTAAATTTATCAGACATCATATCCCTGTGTGTTGAAAATGGACTCTAAAAATAGTGGGAAAAACAGAAAAAAAAGTTCGCATTCAGAACCACAAAAAATCCCAAACCTTAACAATTGTCTAATTTTTTTTTAATTTAAAAAGGAGGTTTTATTTCTCCCTGTTTACTCCAGTCCTTCTGCAAGTTAGCAGAACTCTAAATTTATATGAAGAGTAGTTTGACTGAAAATTGGTCTTAAAACAGACTTCAAAAATGACAAGAATTTCACTGAAAAGCTCTGTGCTCCCATTTTAGCACAAAATTGTTACCGTTTTAAACTCCTGTCAAAATTCCCATTAGTGATCATTTGAAGTATCATTGCAAATTTTCCACGTCTCATTTTGACACCAGCACTGGATTAATCTCACACAACTTTTGCCATCGAAACATTACACAGCTTGTCTGAACTGCCTGTCAGGGTTCCCCACTCAGGAATGGGGAAACACAGACAGCTCCTGAGATTCAGCCCACTTCTGGGACAAAAACATGATTTATCCTCACTCTGTCCTCCCCTTTCTGCCCCCACTGACCCTGCACTGTGCCATGGGGAACATCAGGTGTGACAAATCCCACCCTGGCAGGGTCAAATCCATGGATATCACACAGATGTGCAAGAGTTTAAGCACTGCAGAAGAAATAATGGAATAAAAATGCTTGGAAGTTGGGAGATTTCTGTTCTAAATCCAATACTGATGTCAGGCAGTGGCACAAGCTGTGTCTGGAAGTGTCCAAGGCCAGGTTTGATGGGGCTCAGAGCAATTTGGGACAGTGGGAGGTGTCCCTGCAATGCAGGGCTGGGACTGGATGAGCCCTGAGGTCCCTTCCAACCCAAACCAGTCCTGAATTCTATGTAGGTTTTATTTATTTCATGCCTTATCCCTGTCTGTGGGCAAGAAGTGCTCTCCACCTATGTGCCAGCTGAAAGCTTCTTCATCTCTTCCATCCCAAAATTCTCTGATCAATTCAGTTTTGCAACCCAAAGCATACAGCAGTCAGAGCATGAAGGAAACAAAGCAAATTTCTCTACTGTCTCTTTGTCACCAGCTCCACAGTTTTTAGTGGACCATCATGAGACTTCAAAGCCAGGGTGCCTCAGTGGGAAAAAGAAAGGCACAGGAAATGCTCTCCATCAGCTGAAGCAAAACACAATCCCACCTCCTCTTGTCCTCAGCTCTCATCTGAGAGTTTTTATTCTCCTGTAATGTAATGGCTCTAAATCTGGGCAAGATGGAGAGAAATCAAATAGAGCCAAAGGTCCCATATAGCTCCTGGACATTTTCTCTTCTCTTGTAATAGATTCAGCTCAACATCCCTCCTCCAATAATCACTTACTCATGCTCTTTGAAGGTCTCAATATCTGGGCCCTAAAGCAGAATTAAATCATTTTGCTTCAGCACATAAATGGGTACACTGCCTACGCTTGCCCCCTGAAGAAAAACCTGGCATCTCCACATCTGTCTTTGTTTTTACAACTTCTATAGAAGTGCAGGAGCAAAGCTCATGGACTCTGTTCATATAATAAAAGGTTTCAAGCAGGACAGTTTCCTTCAGCATGGTAAATCTGTCTGTACCTTCCCACTACCCAAATGGATTTCTGTGGTCATGCAGACCCCAAATCCACTGCTCAGCTTTTCCCTTGCCCCAAACACCATTACAGACGGGAGGGAACCATGAAAAAGGCTGGGAGAGCTCTTTGAGTTCTCTTTTCCCTCCTCTGCATGAACACATCAGCTCCCAGGCAGGTCTGCAGCTTTGGTTTGCCAATGTAGGGAGAGCAGGTGTTGGGGCTGGCAGTGTGCTCCAGGTTTTCAGAGAGAGGCACGATGTTAATGCAGCTCTGGGAGAGCAGTGAGCCACTGAAACACTCCTGTAACTGTTACCCACGAGGCTGTAAAGACAAGATCTAATCTGCTGTGAATCACTGAGCAATGCTACTCATTGCAAGCGCTTACAGACCCACGTTTTAACACCAGTCTCTGAAGCTGCTGCAGAAGTCAGATCAAAACCTGGCTTTCCAATTCACTCCCCAAAAGGCAGGGGATTTGTTGTTCCAGGAGTGATGAAATGGTTAAATAAATAACGGTTAAATAAATAGCGTTAACTGCCACATTCAGCCTTTCACCAAATAAAGTGATAGGGCAACCAGTGCCTGCTCTGGGTTTCACCAGAAACAACTACAACAAAACAGCTCAGGGTGTAGCTGTGTTCCACCTCCTCTGCTCAGGCCTTTGCCCAGTTTGTACCCACAGAACACAATTTGATTTCATGACCTGCCTGGAGGGAACCACTGCCCTGCTATTCTCAGCTTTGCATCCCCACCTCTGCCCCTGACTTTACTCAGGAGTTTGCCCAACTCGCCCACCAGTGCGGTCTGGCTCCAGGCTCAGCTGGTAACTTTTCAATGGTTTTAACAAAGTATCTGATCAATGATATGCACCTTCCTTAGGCATCCTTAGTTCCTTCTCCCTATCGTATATTTCTAAATTCTCCTTGCTGTCTTTTAAAAGAGCTCTTGTCTCCTTCTCAGACTCTTTGTTCTGATAAATATTTGAAGAGAAGAAAGCCCACTCCACCCTCTCAGCTGCATTCTGAAATCTTCCCCAAAAGTCCTCAAACTCGAGCTCCTTTTCTGACACTTTATACTGTGCAGATTCTTGTTCCTTAGCTCTGATTACATTTTGCATTCCCTGACTCAAGTTCATCACATCCTATCTGTACTGCTGCTGTATTTATGTTTAGAGCTAAAAGGCTCACGTCACTCTTCATTAGACAACAATTTGTCTTTGTGAGCACCTTCTCTTTAGAAAACATCCCATTTATCTTCCTTGATTTTGCTTCTTGAACTCCTCACATTTCACTTGCAGTTCAAGGTTTTCTTCATGACCATCTTCAACATAAATGAGATGGAAGTTTTTGCACACAGTTTTGCCTCTTTTCACCTCCGCTTTTGAATTATGCCAAGTGCTTCATCAAAATCATACAGAGAAACAAACTCTTTCACATTTCCCTCCTCATATCATACCACGGCACTTCTATTTCAATCCAGTGTTTATAGCTGGATGATTCATCTGTCTCATTTAATTAGAGTTAATTGTATAGACAGGTAAATTGAGCCTCTGTCTGGATGTCTCTCTTTGCCACGAGGACACAGAAAGCTCCCAGCAAGGTGGAGCTGAAATTAAGGGAGACAACTTCCATGGTAATTGTAATATTCCAGTAGTCACTTCCATTTTCCACACGGATAAAGAACACTGGTGAACTTGGTGACCTGCTCACAACGACACAAAGCCAGCAGCAGAACTGGGAGCACATCAGGGCTCACAAACTTCAACCTTCATTTCCAAATTCCTTCACCTTTGCCATGGAGCCCTGAACTGAAATGTTCTACGGCATTCCCCAAAACTGGCGCATGAATCATTTATTTCAAGGCTTCAAAGAGAGGAGTAGCTATGTGTGAGGTGAGGTTTCTTTATGAAGAAGTTGGGATTTTGGGGTTGTTGTTGTTGTTTTGGTGGTTTTTTTGGAGGGTTTTTTCTTTGTTTTTTAAAAATTTTTTTAGTAAAATCTATTTGTTCTGCAAGAAGTACATTTTTAACACAAGAAAAAATACAGTATTAAATATATCACTCAGCATGACTTAATTTGGCTCTTAGAGCATTCTATAGATTTTCCCAGTCATGAAAATCTATGGCACGTTCATTTATATTCTGATTTCTTGTTCTGATGGCTTGATTTCTCCAACTTGATGCAGCTCAGCGGCCCTTGAAACGAATTAATTCTCACACCTCCTCTCCCCAGTCATTACCAGGAATAATGAAACACTGGTGAACTGCCTGGAGAGCTTGTGGAAAGCTCAGTTTTGGAGAGCAACTTTGGAAGAGGCTTCACAAATATCTGACAAAAATGAGGAAGGTGAATTTAGTCCTGCTTTGGAGAATAAAGCTGACCTAAATGGTTTTATGGAACCTTCCCTGCCTCGCAGTTCTGCTGTGTGTTGATATTCCTACAACATCTACAGGAACTGATCACTGAAAGAAGAAAGCCAAGAACTTTTAGCGCATTTTCAGGTGCCTTACTACGATCCTGAGGCAGAAGTTGAGCTTATCCCACCCTTCAAACCAGCTCTCTGTGGACAAGCAGTGACTGCTCCACTGGCTACTGACCACAAGGAAGGAGAAAATCCAGCCTCTGAGCCACAGCTAAAAATGTGATCTATCTGCAGCTCCTCTGTGCTTTCTTTTGCGGACCTCTGTGTTTTGTAGTGAAAATAGACAGAAAATGGACACCATCACATAAAAAGTGACAAAAGGATTTAGCCCTTAAGCTACACACCTAAAGCAGGAAGCAAGGCAGATAGAAAACGTGTAACATCATGTGATGACGTTACAAAAAATAAGGATTAAAAAAAACATGAAATAAAATAAATGCCAGGAATAAAGCCTGTAACAAATGGACTGAGCACTCAGCGTTGTTAGCCAGCTCCTGGTGAGCTTCTCAAACACACCCTTCTCCCAGGTAAGACCTCACAGGGTGCTCAGTTTAATGTGAATTTACACCTACAGGAGATTATGTTCCCGTATCTGTTCTTGTTGCGGTTCTCGTCCTCCTTGGCCGTGTCCCAGGACGCCGTCTGCCCCTCAGGGAGTGCCTGCAAAATAAACAGGGAGGCAGGGTTTAAAAAACCTGGCCAAAGCCTCCAGGTGGGTGAAGAGGCCTGAAGAAGAGCAGGGCAAAAATAAAGGAGCTGCATAATTCAGTTGGCGCCCAAGGAAATGCTGTTGGTGAGGAAAGGGCACCTGCACTCCACTAATGTGAAAAGCAGAGCTCAGCACAGACCATTTGCATCTCTTGGCTTCTGTCAGCCAAGAATCATTTTCCTCCTTCACATCTAAAAAGATCAAGGGAATTTGTTTCTGGCTGCAGAGTCACAGGTTAACCTCGTTTCCCCTGCAGAACAAGGCTTGGGGAGATTTGACTTGACTACACCTCTAGGAAAACCCAGATGGTTGAAAATCAGCACTCAGCCTTTCATATTTGAGCTGAAAATACAGTGGTTTCACCTATTTCTGTGTTAATAATGGGTGATGCAATGCGAGCCATTCGCTGGATTTCTCAGGGGAAAGATAAAGCAGCTCAGGGTTTTGATCATGTGTAAGAAAGAGAGAAAAAAACAAGTAAAGCATGCTCATGAAACATGAGAATAAACAGCCATTTCCCTAAAATCTGCTCTTTTAGTTGAGGAAGGAAGGGGGAAAGGAACTGGCAGTACTCACTGCCACCCTCCCTGCAGCTCAGCCCCACAACTATTCTGCACACCCTCAAATGAGCCACTTTATCCCAGAGACATGTCCAGGAGGGATTTTCAAGGCAGAGCCTGGAAAGCAGCAGTTGGCAAAGGACAAGGCTGGAGGATAGTCCTGCCTTCCTTGGAGAAAACATGGGTGAAGAGATCAGCCCCTCCTGAAGTGCCTGGCTGGATCTGCCTCCTCCCAGATGTGCCCCCTAACATGATTCTACATCACTGAAATCATCATTGGAAGTTTTATTATTTCTGGTCCCTGGGGATTACAGAGGGTTTGTACCACAGTCGTTGGAGAATCACATCTGCCTCAGCCAGCAGTGGGTAGTCTGACACAGCTGTGTTTCAAAATGAATTTATATTCCTCTTCACAAGCCACCCAGGTCTATTATGTGCCTGAATGCAATAGCAGAGAGACACAATTAGGATCTACAACACTGATGTTACAATTAAACTTAATATGAGCAAACCCCTGGCAGAGCAGATCGCTGTGAATTTCCCCCAAAGGGTTCCAGGACAGAAAATGTCAGGCACTGCAGCACTGTCACGAGCTCTGCTGACAAAGACAGGGACACTGAGTTCCTATTCAAAAGCCCAGGAGAAAGAGTAATAACTCTGTAATTGGTGAGGGCTTTGATCACACATATATTTCCTTTACAGACTCTTGTTTCCAAAGAGCAGCTCATCTTCTGAGGAAAAACACCCAACCAACAAACCCACACACAACAAAAAAAAAAATCCCTGAGTGAAAGAAAAGAGGTGAAGAAGGCTCATTTTCATCTTCAAAGAGCAAGGAAAAAGGTGCCTTATTTTTCCACTAATATTGAATTACAGCAGATTGACCAGAGAATGGCAACAGTCATTAGGCACCTAATCAGAGCCATCTGAAAAGAAAAAGAAATAAAAGAAAATCCTTTCTCATGACTTCCACATGGGAGAAGCTATCTTGGCCAGAGAAAATATACTCAGGCCCAATAAATCCCTTTTCAACAAACCATATCCTTTCATTTGATTTGAACATGCAATTCTCCACCGAAATTGATGTTTTTATATTTGCTGATAGAGCCTCCAAAGATTTAAGAGTCCAGGATTTTTCATCTCATTCAATACCACAGAAATCCCTGCTTTCCACAGAACTGGCCAGCTCTGAAGGGAGGGAGCACAGCTCTGCTTGGTGATGAGCACAAACCACCTCTGCAGGGGCACCCCTTGTATCCCCACTTTTACAAACATCAGATGAACAAACTGGAATCAGTCCTTGCACAACCCAAATATTTGCTCACGAGGTCCCTAAAAAATGCAAGCAGCAAGAATTCAATCTACATTAAAAATAAAGACAAGAATATGGATTATAATTGGCTTGCATCCAGAAAATTAGGAGCACAGCTAATGCTTTGTTCCTTCAGGTTTTTTGGTTCAATAAGTATCTCTATAATTGTAAAAAGAGTCCTGTTTTTATCTGCATTATCAGCAATGTTAAATCAGGACAGATCACTCAGGCACTGGAATTTAATCCATATTTTCACAGGAAATTCTCCCCCTTCTCTCTTTGACTTGGTAACAGAAGAATTTTAGTGTTCAAAAAAACTATACTTGATTTTTAGGCTTTTTCTACTTCTAAAACTCTCTAAACTTCTCTTAGAGAAGTTTTGTGAAATTTATACTGAAACATCTTCCCACTAGTGGAATTTAGGTTACAGTGAAGCTTTTTAAACTAAATTGATCTACATTTTAGCTAAAATTACAAGGATAGATCTCTCAAAGCCAGCTTCATCTCAATCAAGCTCCCTAAGCACCACGGCCCAGACATAACTGAAGTGTTCCCATTAAACTGAGGCTCACTGCAAGCCAATTAATAGTTTGGATGGATGCATTTAGTTTGTTTGCTGTTTGCTTTTAATTTAAATACAAAAACTCTAATCCTTCACTTTCACTGATCCACCTCAATGCAGCAGTTTTGCTGCCAAAGGAAACAACACCAATTCAAAGCCTTCCTGCTCATCCCAAAGTGTGCCGTGGAGCCCTGGCCCTCTTCCTGCAGCCATCCCCTCCTCAACAGTGGTGGAAAAACTCTTCCCACAAATCTGCTGGAAGCCAGGCTAAAAAACACAATCTGACAAAAAAAAGTATTTCAGCCATTCCTTTTGCAGTGTCCCATCAATGCACGGACCACCAGAGCTGTTCTTCTGGCCACATGAAAATGTGTAGGCAGAAATTAAAGGGTTACAGTCCAGGAATGAACTCCACAGTCTGAAGGCTCTCAGCACCAGGATGCTTGAGGAAAGGAGCCACAAAATCTAAAATAACTAGTCTCAGTAATGCAGCAGGAGAATGTGCATTAGTGACATCCTAAATCATAATGGAAAATGAGTTTGGATAATTAAGCTTATTATCTCCTTAGCCAGTAATTGGTGCTTGCAATAATTCTGTGGGACTGGTCCCACAGCTCCCAACAAATCAGAGCTGATGTGTTCTGGAAAAGGAACTGGTGACATTTGGATGTGCCACGTTTAAATGTTTATGGCTATTCCCAACCCCAAACGGTACCATCTACACCCGGTGCCACTGACAGATTTTTCTCTTCTGTTCCACTTGTTTTATCACTGCTTCTGTTGAAGCAGCAGCCAAAAAGGCCCAAAGTCACACTTTGCCCTCAGGTGCAGCAGGCAACCCCAAAATAACACAGACACGGGAGTGCTGACAGATTCTCCCATTACTCACACCCAGTTAACACCCATTTCACACCAGCCCTGACACCCCTCACACAATCCCATCCTGCTTCCCAGCTCCAGGAATATTTTTCTAGATGCCCTCAGCAAAAGGAGCTGCTTGTGCTCCAACGTGTAGGTGCAGGCATCCTTTAAACAAATATGGAATGCAATTTCCAGGCTACTCGGCAGAGATGGGAAGGCACAGAGATAAGAGATTGTCATGTGTGACTGATATGCTCCGTTCAAAGTGATTTTTCATGAGAGTAAAATTATTTGGTAACATGTCACTAAACAGGCTGCAATTTATGCTATCAATTTGCAAAGTAAGTAGAAAATCAGCTCCTTAGAAGAAAAAAAAAGAGTATATTTGGAGGTGACACTGATATTAGTGTCTGAAAACACATTTTAAAAGAGACATCAAATTCTTTCTGGAGATTTTATCAGCTGCTCTGCAAAGCGTCTTGCAAAGCCAATTTTGCAGCTCCGTGCTCCTGCAGATCCCAGGCTGAGCCCCCTCTGGCACCAGCTCAAACCTCCCACCTTCCAGGAGCTCTCAGGCTCCCTGACATCCTCCCCACTGCTATTTGGAGCTGAATTGCTGCCCCCATCCCATGCTCCAGCCCCCAAACCCCCCATGGAAAACACCAGGAATTGGTGGAAGGGTGAAACCAGCAGGGGATTTGTGAGCTTGTGGCATTGTCCAGGCCATCCCTGCTAAAGAAAGGAATTATGCAAATCCATGGAATGTCATCATTGCTGTGTACCACTTTTCTGAGGAAGGCAGAGCTCGTGGAGCTGAAAGTTGCATTGACATTTTTCATGCTAATGTGCTATTTTGATAATTACTGATGCCAGCATCAGAAAATTACATATATGCCAGCACCTGTTTTCTTCTTGAACATCAAGAACTGGGTTTTAGAGCATCTGTAATTGAACTGAGTGTAGTTTTGGGTACTCCTCATGGAAATGGAGGCCAAGGGAGGCTAAGTAAATCTCCTCAGAGAATTATTACCCTTTTCCAAATATTAAACAAAGCTCTTTATATTGATAGTTTAATTAGCACGCTTGATTATGGGGCAAGAGTGCCTAGACCTGGTTAACACACAGCTTCAGAAACATTTGCCATGACAGTTTTTGATGCCATCGGATTAGAAAAATGCTCCCTGGTGAGGACCAGGAAAAGACAAGCTCTCAGTGACAGCAGACCTCAGCACTGAGGACACAAATCCCATGGACTCTTATTTACAGGGTGGAAAAGTGAGCTGTTTTCATTAAGTAACTTATTTTCACAGCTGTTACATTATTTTTAAATAGTTTTAATGCCACTATGCATATTAATTCCTTATTGCCTTCCCACGAGCTTACTACATTCATTATAATTATCACTTGCTAGAGCTGAGTCTCACATATGTTTGATGCTGTTTCCCTCTTCTGTTTGCTCTGCTCTAAATGTGTTTTCCTCTTCCAAATCAACCCCAACATCATGTCTTCTGGTCATGTGGATTAAATTCCTGGTCATTCCAGCTTGCAGGGGGAAGAGGTGAGGGGAAAGAGGGCAGCTTTCATTTTTCCAGCTTACCCTTTACTCTCCACATGGAGCTGGCAGAGGATGTCAGTCAAGCCCAGAGGTTTGACCATATTGGAAAACTTCACCTTCATTTAAGCTACACAAATACCTGCCCTTGACTTGACAATTGTACATTCAGGTTATTGCACTGTGATTTAATATGATCAATTATGAAAGAGGACTTGGAGCTCCCAAAAAGCTCAGTCAAAACCCTTTCCTTTTCTCCCAGCCTGGCTCACAGTACTCAAGGCAAACATCAGTAAGGAAGGGGCTGTGGGACTGCATGTCCTGTGCTGGGTTCAGCACCTGTTGAGTATTTACTGTCTGCTCTTTATGGGAGAGAGGGATGAGCACAGGGTCACCCACTTACTGCTGTAGTGACCAGTCCCACAGTCCCTTCCTTATTGATGTTTCCTTGAGCAGTGTGAGCCAGGCTGTGACAAAAGGAAGGGGTTTTGGAATAGAGGGCCTCCAAGGACTGACAGTGCTGCAAAATCCTGCCCTCAAAACCAAAATCAGAAAGAAAAGGATTAAGACGGCGAATTAAAGAAAAGCACCTCTCAAAACCAGCTACTCTCCTCTCCCAAGCTTCTACCCCTCGTGAGTGCAACTTCCCTTCTCAGTCCCATGAAGAAAGGTTCCTCTCACCTCATACTCCTCCTTGAAGCCGTAGCCCTGTCCCCTCTTCATCTGGGTGATGTGCTGCAGCAGGTCGGCCACCCGGATGGCGGGCTGGAACTGTCCCCGGGGGTAGGACATCTCCACGGGCTCGCAGCTGCGGTATGGGTGGGTCTGGATGGTCAGCGTGGGCTGGGCCAGCTCCCCGTGGCTGCTGTCTGTTGGAGGGACAGGAGGCACAACAAGCTCTCAGCTACCTGGGATTTCCACTTGTCTTGAGTTATGTAACCAAAAAACCATGTTTATTCTGTTTTTCATCTGTTGAAACTGGTTGGGGAGGTGTTTTCTTTATCGCTTGTATAACCCATTCCTCGTAACTCCAGGAGGAGGGGGTCCATGCCTTCTGTTAATGGGCAGCTCTTAAAACCAGCCCAGCATAACACTTTCATGTTCTGCTAATAAAGCCTGATGCTGCTCAAACCAGGTGGGCAGTGTGTCTTTATCCCTTCCACCACCCACCCTCCCTCCAGGGGATATCTGCTGTTCATGGGCCATCCAGGCTCACTGCAGGGCTGAGACAATTCCACCATCCCACTGGGAGATGCTCCACCCAGAGGGAAGAGCCAACTGTTCCTACCTAGATAAAAACTGAGACCCAGGAACACCAGGTATCCTGGTTTTCCACTGGATTCCTGGAGGAAGACTGGACCCCTCTCGCCATCACTGGACCCTTTTCTACAGCATCATCTCTGCTCCAACAGAACCACATCTGCCACTCCAGGACAACTTAATTGGACTACCCCCAACACCCTGACCAACAGGGTGTCAGGTTGAATTTCTGACTCTGTCAGGGTTTCTAGCATTTTTGTTTGTTTGTTTGTTTGTTCTTTTTTGTACTGCTACATTTGTATCCTTAATATTCCTAGTAAAGAACTGTTATTCCTATTCCCAAATCTTTGCCTAAAAGCCCTTAATTGCAAAATTATAATAATTTGGAGGGAGGGGGTTTACATTCTCCATTCCAAGGAAAACTCCAGCCTTCCCTGGCAGACACCTGTCTTCCCAAACCAAGACACCAGTTTCCTCCTCTCTCTGTTTATTTAACACCATTCCATGGGTTGGTGCAGGCAAAAGGAAGTAAAGAAACTAACAGAAAACACACAGTTATATAAAATGTCTAGAAAGACTAAATCATGCTTGAATATATTTTTGTGTCAAGCAGACAGACCCAAAAAGACAGGAGCAGAGTGAGCAGCCAGTCAGGCTAACAAGGATATGGCACATCAAGGGTGAGCTCCCCACAGCAGCTCCAACAGAGCCACGTAGCTCCTGCCTTCCCAAACCTGCCCAGAGCACAGCTCAGAGATACATACAGACGAGCAAGAGATTCAGGCAGGATTTGGGGTGTACAGCATGAGATAACTGAGAGGGACCTCAGTGAACAGTGAACAAATGATTACCATTTCAAATAAGTCAGGATGCTGAGGCAAATTCAACTGCTCTGCTAGTTCAGGCCTAAAATTTTGTATGTCAGTGACAAGGATGTAATATCATCAGGAAAAAAAAAAAAAAACCCACCAGAAAAAAATGTAGTTATCTTGCGTGCAGAAATTTAAATTTCAGATATGTAAACGTAATAGAAAATGGGGTTTTTTTGAAAGAAGTAGATTTAAAGAAATCTATCACTATGCAGATGGAATTGCAACCTCATATCCCCAGCAAAACTGTATGAACAACAAAATATTCCCAGTGAACTAACAGGAAAGAACTTAAATAATAACTTCAATAACAAAACAATTGACTGTAACAATCTCTAACAACAGGAACTCAGACTTAATGAAAAATTCAATGACTTATCTGGCAGAGCTGTCCAAATTTAAGTAGTTGGCCAAATACAGCACTGTTTTTTCCCCATGATTGCAGGGATCTGAGATGCTCAGCTCCTTTCACACAAAAAACCTGCATCAATTCTTTCTGGCCTTGCCCAAACCAAGGTATTAGCAAACAGAAAATGCACCTCTCTCAGACTGTTCACAAAAGCCCCTTGAGCTTCCTCACATAAGGTTTTGTTTCTTACAGCAAGCTCACTGACAAAAAGCTGAAACACCACCCCTCG
Source organism: Argya squamiceps (assembly GCA_037834095.1). Taxonomy (NCBI): domain Eukaryota; kingdom Metazoa; phylum Chordata; class Aves; order Passeriformes; family Leiothrichidae; genus Argya; species Argya squamiceps. Next base: position 3,525,722 of record JBBMKD010000067.1, on the reverse strand, counting down.
AGAGCAGCACTATGGCCATGTTTTTAAAAGGATAAAGAATAAATAAATCAAATTGCAATTTCAGGGTGATTTCTATGAGGCAGAAATAGTCTTGGAATGCTCTTGTAAACATTGCTCTGCTGGAGAAACCACTGTGGTGCCTGGGCAGTGGCTGTCCCCTCGTGCAGAAGTGGCCATGAGCAGAGAGCTGAGGGCACCCCACTGCATCCTCAGCAGCTGGCAAAGCACAGAGTGACAATGAGCATTATTGTGACTTTTTAATGTGACTACAGCTGGTTTATTATTTGGTATGGGTAAGCTGTGAAAGCAGGGATATGCTCTGTTTGGTAGCTTCAGGAGGAGACAGGAATGCCAGCAGTGGACACTGCTGCAGGGCAAGCTGACCACCAGCAGGACATAAACACGGCTGGGGGTGAATTATCAGAGATGCTGAACACAGCCTGCTCCTCTGAAATAAATTAGCTCAGTGATCAGCTGCTTTGAAGATTATACTCCTGAATTTCAGGATTTCTGAGTCCCAAGTTGTCATAAACATAGTCCCATTCTCAGGACACTCAGAGATTTACAGAACTATGGCTCAAGCAAAGCAACCCTCGCACACAAAATGTGAATAAATTTGGGATTTAAGGAAGAGTAACATCCAAAGCATTTGTATAATCATCCCTAATGCTCCTGCTAATGACAGTGTGAGAACTCTGAACAGAGGGAATTTCAAGGCTTATTAATTCCCCTAGTTGGATTGGATTCCCAGTGCATCTTTGCTCCCCCATTCCCTATTAACCTCCTGTAATGAAGAGGAGAAGATTTTTATCGCGGACCATTTCCGACAGACGTACTATGCTTAATTTTCCATCATTAGGTTTAATACAAACCCAATTTCACAATTGGCTTCTCGGAGGAACCTGCAAGTAATGCCACATTTTTATCAGCCCCAATTAAAAAACATTATGAGATCCCAATTCGAGAGGGAGTCTTAAAACTAATGTGTGGCTCTGGTGCTAATTTGGGCAGGGCACACGCAGAGCACAGGCGACTTGTAAAATGGAGCTCAGATCAGCCAGCTCCTCTGCAGGCAATTACTAATTTCTCTCTTCATCAGTTCCTTTAATTCTGTGTACTTGGCTCTCTTCTCAGAGAGATGTGTTACAGGGAGAGGTAAAAGCCAGGAAAGTGGTGGCCCCTTCTTTCCAGAGTAACATCCCTTAAGGTAGGCACTCACGGCATGGAGCTGGGACAGAAGAAAGTGCTCAACAGCAAAAAAGGGGTCTGTCTCTGGCCTTTGAGTCCATAGTGACAACAGTCTCTTTGGTCAATAAGATAAATACGAGTGCAAATCCCACTGCTTGTATGAACAGCTCTTGTGGCACAGAAGCACAGAATGGTTTGGGTTGGATGGCACCTTAAAGATCACCTCTTTCCAACCCCTGCCATGGGCAGAGACACCTTCCACTATCCCAGATTGCTCCAAGCTCCATCCAACCTGGTTTTGGACACTTCCAGGGATCCAGGGGCAGCCACAGTTTCTTTGGGCACTCTGTGCCAGGGCCTCATCACCCTCACAGGGAAGAATGCAAAGTATGACCTGTGGCAGCACTGTTCGTGTGCCTCACCCAGCCAGGTGTTTCTGCTTTAAAAAAAGCATCACACAATGTGTGTCACCCTCCTCTCCACCCTGGGACACACAGCTGAAACTGTTCAGGCCATCACCCCCTCCAGCCCATTGTGACAAACACATCATGCATGGCACCTGTGCTACCTGTAAAAAAATCCCAAGCCCAACAAGAGCAGCAGCTCTGGACTCTCAGTTGCTCCCACCAGCATTTTATCAGGGCCAAAGAAAATGCAGAGGGACTTTTCTGGACACAAATTGCTCTGCGTGAGCTCAGCTTAACACTTTCATGTTCTGCTAATAAAGCCTGATGCAAGTTACACATTGTCCCCTCTCCATCTGATCACCCCACGAGTGTGGAGCTAAGCAGGGGTAATGAGGAGCTCAGCAGGGCAGGCACCTCTCAGGATGTGTGTGCAGCAATTTTGTGAGCAATTCAAAATGCAGGTGGGAGGGGAACTGGCAGCCAAGGGGAGGTGATCTCTCACCAGGACAGTCAGTCAAAAGAGTCTTTGGAGGGCTGGCAAACAGGCTTTGCTTTTCCTTCTGTTCGCAGCTATAATGCACATCTCATTCCTTCTGGCACCATTATTACTGGGAAAGACAACAAAGATTCCAGCAAACTCAGGCTGCTGCTTTAACTGTTGCACTAAAGGCAAATTAAAGTAATTTTCCACAGTTCCTTTTCTCTGTCTGCTTCTCACAAACGTATCCCCAGTCCCCTGCAAATGGGGATGGCTTTGCAGGACAAATTGGCCAAGACTTTTCACTACATTTTTGGCAGTGCCTATAAAGCACGTGTGCCTTTGGTGAGTTTTCAGTGAGAAACGCAAAACAGGAAAATAGGGGTTTTTTAAATGGGAAAGTTGCAGGAAACAATTCACTCTAATGCTCAGAAACAACTAAATGTATAGGATCATGCATCTGGGTTTCTCAAAAAAATATATTTCATATGCACATTTATCCTAGTCATATGTCCTTGTGCTCTTGATAGGAACACACACCACCATATTTCACTGCATTCCAAAGATGGAATACTGTTCCAGGAAATAATTAAAATTAAAACATTTCTAGAGGTGGTGATTCCATTCTGACCCCCAAAATTGTGGCAATGGTTAATTACCCTTGCTGTCTAAACATTTCTTAATTGCAATTTGATTTTGCTCAGCTTCGATTGCAGGCACTGAATCTTATTATACCTTCTGTTAGATTAAAGAGCCCTCTGAGCATTTGAAATCCTGACCCATGCAGGCACTGATCAAATCACTTCTTCAGTTTCTCTTTGATAAAGTAAATCAATTGAGAGCTTCTAAAGTCTCATTAGGGCAGGCTGCTCAGGGCTCTGCTTCCTTCCTAGAACAATTTCCAATTTTCCACAGTTCTCTTTGTGCAGCTGTAAACAAGGCAGGTATTCTGCATGTGGCTGGGAACATGCTGCTCATGATAGGATTGTTTCCAGCATCAGCAGCCTGTGACAGAAAAGTGTGCTGCCAGCTTGTTTAACCCTTTTCAGTGCCACAGTGCCTCCCCATATTAAGATGTCCTTTGCCAACTCAGATGTTTTGATTCTGGAAGCTGGCGTTTTCATGATCCCCCATCCCTGGAATTGTCCAAGGCCAGGTTGGATGGGGCTTGGAGCAGCCTGGTCTGGTGGAAAGTGTCCCTGCCCATGGCAGGGGGTGGAAGGAGATGAGCTTTAAAGTTCCTTCCAACCCAAACCATTCTGTGTTCAGCTTGAGAGCTCACATAACACCCTGAAATTTTCCAGGAGACAGTAAATTAGGGATTCCCTGTCTCTTACATAATTTGGCTGATGGGGAAACTCTTCAGGTATCTCAGCTCATGTGTTTAGTAACTGCAGGTAATCAAATGTAACAATGTTGACTTCACATATTCCCAAATTCTCCCTGCCTATGAAATGGTGCTTTTTCTGAGTGTCTTTGCTGGGGAAACAATCATGAACTTGCTAAAATCAACTCTGAGGTCTTATTGTGCCAAGAAGTAACAGAGTCCAGTGGGCAGGGAGGAGCTGGAGCAGAGGTCACTTCAGTGGAATCTTCCCCCATTTGATGAGCAACCCTGACAGTGAGTTATTGTTGCCTGCCTGCTGCTGCACCACCTTGTGCTCTGTACTTCTGTGCTACTCAGACAAGTAAAATAAATATGTTTGTCTGCACAGAAAAACTGATGGACTTCTCCATAAATGTCACAGATAAGACAAAGAGCAAGTGAGAAATTAGATTGCCAGTCTGGAAGTGGCTCTGTATGATCAGAACCCTGTGCAACATCCCAGTCAGGCTGCTGGGAGGGCTCCTGCTCATCCAGAGCACCTTCAGGGATTAAAGCTTTAGATGCTTTTATAGAGATCATTTGTTTTGCAAACACAGGGAGACTGAGAAATGGATATCTAGGCACAGAGTATGATGCTGTCTCCTGACCAGAAAACTCACCCATGCCTCTCACAACTAAAAGCAAAGCTGCACTGATGTGTCATCTTCTACACGTGGAGAAGCTTCTCTCAGAACTTTTGCTTTAATGTCCACAAATTCCTCCTGTGACTGAAATGACAGGGCTATCATATCTGCTTATACTTTTTATTCTCTTAGCCTTGGCAAGTGATAAGATGCGATGCGACACCCTTTGCACAAAATAAATTATGTTTTGAGTGGTGTTTGTGATGGATTTAATTACACACAGAGCCAGTCTCTCCACACTAGAGCAAAGGCTGTCAATTCTTTGACATCTTCCGAGGGTGACTAGAGCATGGCTAATACCTCTTCCCCTTACACCAGGGATATGGTGCAAGATGAAAAATAATTTGCTTTTTTGTGTGTGTCAAGGCTTTATTATATGATAAATACCCAGCTCTAATATTCTATCTGCAATACCAAGAGTGGTACGGCAAACCAAAGGCAAAACATCATTTATCTAATGATATCAAGTGAGCTCTGAAAGGGCACATTCCTTAGCAAAGCCTTTGACAGCAGCCTTGACAGAGCACAGAGGGTGCACTTTCCATTTCAAAGGCATGAAGAAGTCACACCTCCACAATTTTCTTTAAAAGTGAGTAATTTTTTTCTAGATTCTAGAACTTTGTAAGAATTGCTTGGTTATCACCAAACATAAGAGTATTCTAATCTTATAAGAGTATTCTAATAAGAGTATTAGAGTATTCTAATATTAGAAGAGTATTCTTACATAAGAGTATTCTGATCTTATAAAAACTACTATATACATTTTTTTCATCAGATGGTATAGAAGAAAATCCTGTTAAAGACGCAAAGAAAATGTTTTGGTGAGGTGGGCAATGACTTGGGATTATTTGGTACAAATGTAACTGTGAAGCTCTTTGGATGTGTGGACCTCACCAAGCCAAATCCCTCTTTGCCTCCTCGGTGAAAAGAGGCTGCCAGATCAACCCACCTTCCAGAAAAATTCAGTTACATCTGGAAAACAACTGGGAACTTCAAAACAGCACATGAAACTACAAGCCACTAAAGGCTGGAAGAGAGGGTTTTCCAGTTCTGCAGGCAGGAAGAAATGTAAGAGAAATTCAGCTCAATGTCAGCCTACAAAGGTCTTTGTTGCTCACTCTGCTCCTGACCAACCTCAGCACAGAGAAGGGCTGGGAAAAACCTCTCCCACAGCTCCTTATTAGAGGCTGACTTGGCCTGGGAGGCTTCTGATGCAACTGAGCAGGTCAAGCTATTGAATTTTTGAGCATCCATTGCAGAAAAGTAACTCATCCCACAATTTAAAAAGTTGGTGATGGAGGCACCTGCTAAAGCAGCAATACTGGCTTCTTAACATCTTTGAGTTATTCAGACTAGGGTGGGGATGTATAGACAGCAGACTGATCAGGGGTGGGCAAAAAAAGCTACAGACATCTAAAACCCATGGAAAATTTCTATGTATTTCCAAGCACAGCCAGTTTTTTGTCTGAGATTTTGTGTCAGAGAGCTCCCCCTGCTTGTTGTGCCCATCTGCAAGGCATTAAAACCCCTGTTCTCTCTGGAGGGTGTGACTACTGTGAGGATCCTCAAGAGCAGCTGGAATAAGAACAAGATCAAATATCCTTTCCTGATGCCAGGAGATGCCAATGGATGCAAGAGAAGGACATGCTGGTACCCCTGAAGAGACTGCCCTGAAGAGATCTCCTGAACATCTTCAAGAGCTACTGGACATGAATCTTCCACCCAAAAATAATCCCTAAGGTTGTGCTACCTCATCTTCAAGTGGAAATCTACCTCATTGATTTTTTAGTGCTAGATATTCCCTTCTCTAGTGAAGATGTTTGAGCAAAACATTTAAAATCCAGAGTTGTCCACAACTGGAAAAGAAAATGACTTCACTGCATTACAAAATATGCATTAATAAAAAAGTATTAATCAGGAATTGGGATAGAGTCAAATCCCAAATCTCCTGTATCTTACATGTTACAGCCAAGCCTAGGGAGCCATGCAATACTGCAAATATACAACATTTATTAGCAGAAAGAATAATAGATGGGAACAAACAGTACTGAATTGCTGGTACAGATATTGGTAGTGGGATGACTGATCCCTTTTCAAGATATATTTTTCTTCCCTGGGAATTAATATTAATAAACATCAAAATTTAAACTTATTTTGCTCATACAGCAACATCCAACAATCTGATGGATTTGTCTGAGAAACCAGAATGCTAAGGTTTTAATTTGTCTGCAAGTCACAAGATTGAAATTTCTCCAATTTATTTTCTCCTGTTTCACAGGCTGTTAAATTCACGTGGAACTGGGACAGTGACCAGTCTGTGTAATTCATGTCTTAGAAGTGCTCTACACTTAACTTCCCAAGTGTAAAACAGGGATATCAATCCTCACTCAGATACAGTGCTTAGTAAAAAATTGAAATAGTTTTGAATACATAAGCACAAGGCTGGTTAGATTCCTATTTCTTCTTTTTCATCTTTAAAATCTGGAGTTTTAGAAGTTTTGGGGACTTTTGCTTTGCCAGGAGAAGCACAGAGGGAAGCTGCTCACTGCTCCTTGAGCTTCAGAGTACCAAGAGTGCAGTTCACACCTTCATTCCACCAGGGCAGGGGGGGAAAACAGCTCCCCAAAGAATGGCTGGGTTTTCACAGATACAAACACCAGGCTGAGAGAGTTTGAGATCTTCCATCAAACTGCAGGTCAGGGCCCTGTCTCTGAAGTACAGCCAAAAGAGAACCCTGCCTTTAGGTTTTTTGATGACACTGAGTCTCTGGGAAATGGGAACAAACCTTCTGGGAAATGGACTCCTTTCCTTCCCCACCCCATTCAGAGCCCTCATCCCTTGCCATCAGCATTTTGGCAGGCAGCAGGATGGATGTGTGTGTTGTGGCAGCCCCTCCAAGCCTCTGTGCCAGGCTGTAAACCAAGGAACAGCCCCTGGTTGTCATTTGTCCCTGGTCTAACTGTGGCCCTTCCACGTGTTCTGAGTGATGTTTGAAGCAGCCATGGTAGATTACTGTGTCTGCAAGGAACATTTACTGTAGATAATCCTAAATGATAAATCCCACTGGCTAGATTCTGATCAGCTACACATCATCTTTCTGCTCCATAGCAGAGAAGTTCATAAATCAGAGAATCAGAGTGGTTTGAGTGAGAAGGGAACTCAAAGACCATCTAGTGCCACTCCCTGCCATGGGCAGGGACATCTTCCACTGTCCCAGGCTGCTCCAAGCCGAATCCAACCTGGATTTGGATAATTCCAGGGATCCAGGGCAGCCACAGCTTCTCTGTGCCAGGGTCTCCCCACCCTCACAAGAGGGAATTTCTTTCTGATATCTTTTACAGCCACAGAACAGCCTCTGCCTCTCAGCACCTGTCTGATTGTTATCCTCTCAAATCCATACCTGACTGCCTGAAAGATTTAGCTTTTAACTCTCAGCATACACAGAATCAGCTGGAGCCACTTCCCAAAACCCAGCCAGGAATTCCTCCAAATAACCTTTATACATGTAACTTTCCCAAAACTGCAGGCAGACATGCAAATCCTCACTCCAATTTCCAACCCTTGAGGCAGGCACAGCCAGCCCCACACACAGCACAGGAGGGTGGTTTTACATGGACACAGGATACTTCAGACTAGATACAAAGAAAAAACTTTGTAAAAAGGGTGGTGAGGCACTGCCACAGGTTTCCCAGAGGGGTGGAAGATGCCCCATGCCTGGAAACGTTCTGGGTCAGGCTGGATGGGGCTCTGAGCAATCTGGTCTGTAGGAAATCCTGCCCATGGCAGGGAATTGGCCTAGAGAGCCTTTAAAGGTCCCTTCCAACCCGAACTATTCTGCAGTTCTGTGTCAGCTGCACAGGCACAGCCACCTGCAGAAATCAGAACCAAACTTAAAGCACAGCAGAGTGTGGGAATGTGGCCCAGAATCCCAAATATTAATGCAAAGAAACAACACATACTTAAAAAAATGACTAAACCTTAATCTTTGAACATTTCTTTCCTTTGAAAGCCATTAACAGCAATAACAAAACACAAACGAAACAAAATCTTCCTGATTAACACACAGGCACACAGGATTAGCTCTGATTTTTGGAAGCCAAACACTGGACAGAGTTATTCTCGTGGCACAGAGAGTGTGTGTTTGCTCCCCAGCTCAGCCCAGCACACCATACCTGTCCTCTTACCTAAGAGCGTGGTCGATGGGACGGTGTCTGATGAAACTTTGGGATGGAATTCCGTTCACCCACACGACAGGGATCAATGGGAATCAACAGAGGATCAACAGGAAAAGAAAAAGTTACAGAAAATGAAAACAAGGTTAGCTGTGTCTCACCCTCAGAAGCCTCGGCCTGTTATAGGTTATATTTGGGTAACGTACAAAAGCAAAGGAAATTTAGGAATGAAAGAAAAGTCTGGCACTAGTACCTGAGTAGTAGGAATTCAACATAGATTTGCTCTGAAGGGTTTTGCTTTGGACAGAAAATGAACAAGGAGAGGGTGATGCTAGGTAGGAAAGACATAAGGAAAAGACTTTAGACATATATTAAGAGAGAGAGAGAACAGGGAGAATGTTCCTCAAAGAACACAGTAATATGGGATATATAAGGCTTATCAAAATGAATTATATTTTTCATTTCAACATGCATATTACATTTATTACATTGTCATCATGATGGATTTTCTTTAATATTGGCACTGCAGACCCCAAATATAGGATTATAGTTACTGTAAATCAATGTGTTCCTAAACAGGATACACACAGAGCTACATTCATAGGTTTATATTCTAAATGTTCTTTTTTTTAACCAAAGGAGCAAACTTAGGGCTTTGTCTCTAAGAGGGAATTCCTCAAAAATTACTCCCAAAATACAAACTACAGAGAATCAGTACTGACAGTAAAATAAACCTACTCAAACGCAACATACCACAAAAATACACAGGCAGGGGAGCAATTTTTTGGTTAAAACATTACAAGTTTACAACAAGGGACTTGTTCTTCAACCCAGGACTGTTCATAGCAAATCCTATAATCCCTTCCCCTGTGAGCTGGGTTCTTTCAGCAGGACAAGCATCCTTGCCTTCTCCCATTACAGCATTAGCTTTCTCTGGACTAGAATTCACAAATTTCCATATTAATCAAATCAAGTATTTCCATATTAATCAAAAAAATTTTTTTGAAAGGAGGAAGGGCTCAACATCTTCGTGGTAGATTCTTGTCTTGATAGTAAATTTATGAGTCTGGTTTATACCTACAACAGCAAACATGCACATTCTTATGGTAATCCATCATTTTTGAAGGCATATTCTTTTGTTATCACTCTGCATTCACTCTCAGAGTTACAGGCATTTATTTATCTCCTCCTCAGAATGTTGGGAAACAAGCTAACACAAATCTCAGTACATCAGAAAGATGACAACAGATAACACAGGAAAAACTATTCCATAGCCCAACAGAAGTAGATAAAACTCAGTGTACATCAAAATAATTTCAGAAGCAATTATTTTGTATCTATGGAGCAAACTGCTTAAAAATTTCAAGTTATTCTGTGGGGAAAGCCAAAGAAGTCACTGGTCTAGGGAGTTCCATAAAGTTAGAATTACCTCCTGAGCAGTTTATAATCATCTAGTTCATGGACTTGCTCTCGTTCTGCATTCTCACACCATATTTTCAGACCTACGTGACTTGGAAACACATTAAATCAAATTCCTCACGATTTGTTCTGCTGGAGCTCTGCCCCAGCTGCCTTAAGGCATGAAATTCCTCTGTTTTGGGGCCTCTTGCACTTTTCTGTTGTCTGTCAGCCTAAATCAGACCCTTCTCTCACCACTCTTAGGATGTGGCCATGTCTCAGAGAACATAAAATAAGATCTGAACAGAGCAATTAGTTTGCCCAGTGTCACAGACCAAGGCAACACTCAGGGCCTGGGGCAGGACTCAAGTTTTCTGGAATTTGGGAGTACAAAATAGCCCATAGGGCCATACTGCCTTTCCAGAGCTGCTGAGGATGAATTACCAGATAAAACACCTCATGTCAGTGAGTTTGATTAAAGATGTTACCAACTGAGGTTTATGACATGAATTGTGTTTGTGACACAGAGATGTGACTTCTAGATTCAATTAAAAAGGAGGGGAAAAAAACCCAAACAAACCCAAACAAACATGACCAAAACCATGAAAAAAACCAGCGAAAAACCAAAACAAATGAAAAACCAAACCAAAAAACTAAACCAAAACAAAAAATCTCCCAAAACTCACAAACACAAAAGGAAAGTTTCTTAAAACTTTGGAGAACTTATTCCCCAAATCAGTCAGGTTGTCTAATGAGATGTATACGCAGTGCTGCTTTTTAACCAGCATTTCTTACAGGCACTCGGGTCTGTAATCAAAGGAAACACGTCCAGAGAGGATTTCACATCAGGGTAGAGATTAAGACTTCATTAAAAATTCTCTTTGTGCTCCCTGGAGTGGCACGTGAGGCCACACAGATCCCTCCGGTCATGCAGAGTGGTGAAGGCTCCTTTCTATTCTGAAAATTATTCTTTAATTTTTAAAATATTCCCTAAACTAGCAAACCCCACAAAAATCCTATGGAAGCCATTAAAAGGGAATTTAGTATATTTTCCTTTTATGCCTTTGATAAAATGTGGGTTTGTATTTTTATTTTTAAATTATTTTAAGAATTTTTTTACTAAAGGAAACATGTCATGTCCATGACCCTACAAATCCTTAAGACTGCATTTAGCAGGTCACCTAATTATGAGTGAAAATTATCAATGAGGCAGGACTAAGAACTACATCTTGCTGTGAAGACCTTTGCACCTCAGTGATCACAGAATCATGGAGGGCTGTGGAAAGGTGTGAATTTTGATGCTTCTTGGTACAAACTGAGCCTTTAAACCCTGAGTGCCACTTGCCTACACCTCCCTCTCATCTTCTTGTTCTCAGAAGTGAAATCACACTGCCTTGGTGCCTTATGGTAGTGGTTCCTACTGCAAAACTCAGTTCCCTCACTTCCAAAATGCTCTGCCTGAGGCATTAAAGCCACTCCACCATCTGTGTCAGTGTCCCCCCTGAAGGGTGTCTGGAGAGCTGTCTCCCTCAAACTGAGATGTCACACAGGTAGAGCTTAATAAACACTTAAAAAAATCAGTCTCCAGCAAAACTGGCTGCATTTTGATGGGTTAAAGCCTCAGAATCAAACAGCTCCTGCCAGAACCCCTGCAGGGATGTCAGGATGGCTGTGCTGGGGTCAGGGAACCCTCCTGGATAAGGTTGGTCCATGGCTCCTGAGCACTGCAAAGCCAGAAGGGCAGTTTCTTTGTGCAGGAACATCACCAGTGCATCCCTGCTGAGCTGATCCACTGCTGCTTGTCCCACCACTGCCAAACTGCCCATGATTTCTGTCTGGTGACAGCCCTCTGCACACCCTTCTGGTCAGTGGGGGGAAAATTTAGCTCCTCTTTGCTTCCATTGCCCATCTTGTTCCATAATAACCCTGAGCCTACAGCTGACTGTGCTGCTTCCCAACATTCCTGCACTCCAGGGAACTGCTCAGCCACTGCCAGGGCCAGGGCCTTTAATGGGGTTAGGATATATTGTTACCTTAAAAAACCCAAGATATTTGAGAAAATGAACAATTGTGATTGTTCATAATCCCTGAGTAAAAGCAGACAAGCTGGAACAGACCAATCTGCGTTCCAGCAAACACCTTCCCTGATTCTGTGGAGTGCCAGAGACAGAGGCTGAATCAAAAAAATCTCTTTAATTTCAACACCTGTATGTGTCAGTGAGAATCCAGGATAACAACTAACACTGCAGAATGAAAGGAGGGATGAGGGACTTTACTTCAGGCCAGGAAAGATAAATGCCCAATTCTCTTCCTCTTTTCAGCAAGGCCTGAGGTCTTGATGCCTCAACAGAAAACAAGGGGCTGATAAGGGCAGCTGTTCATTTTTTATCTCCTTCATGGTGCAGGGCATCAGGCAGCAGCCTTGAAAGTGGGATTTCTAAATCTAACTGATTTCAAAAAATAGTCCTGTGTGGTGACAGGTAAGCAACAGTAGGAGGATGGACAGGAGCAGACCAGCAGCCAGGTGGAGAGAGCATGGGAAAAGAAAAACTTCTATTTTTTCAGATTCAGTGAGTGCCTACTCTTAGCGAGTAGGCACTCACTGGAATTGTTCTGTCTGAAAAGTTATCAAAATTATTGTGACAGAAAGTAAAAACTGGAGGCAAGGACACAAGTCCTGCAAGGACATTGTATTCTGCAGGTAAAGCTGCCTGCAAGTCATTCAGTAACTGAGGGATCCTACTTAGCAAATTGTCTTGTTCTGTTTGCTTGCTTTGGTGAGCTGGCAAGGTGATCCTGGCATTGAGAACACTTTGCTTCTCCTGGTGGGCTCATCTTCCAAAAGAAAAGGGGCATTTCCACATCCCTGGTGCAGCCAGCTCAGGCTCCCGGAGCTGAGGGCAGAATGGACAAGGTGACTGCCCCTCATGAGATGCTGTAAATGCTATTTACTGTTGGCAGGCAAAAAAACAATTTAAGAAGGAATCTGACTGCTGCTTAAGACAGTTGATTTCAACAGCTCTGGTGGATAAACCGTGTAAAACTCTATTAGTTAGCAGGAAGGTTAAGAAATAATCCTATTATGTTGTTCCAAAGTAGGCCTGTATAGAACCCACAAGTATTAAACTCTATTAAGGCAATTTATTTTATTTTTCTTTTCAAGGAATTCTTTATCCCATAAAATTCCTGCATCAGCATGTGCACTCTACTGCACAGAACTTACCTCCAACACCTCAGCATCCTGGACTTGGCAGTAAAAAATTTGGAGAAATCATGAAGGTTTATTGATAATTCTTTCTCATAGATATCAAGAGGAAAAGAAAAAAAGATTCCACCCATGACCGATTCAGGTTATAGAGGAAGGCAGTGATAAAATCTGCAGAGATGTCAGACAAGTAAAGGTCTAACTGACGAAAAAAATTGAAAACCTGGAGTGATGTTTCTTTACAAAATCTGATACATCGTATTTTCTATAGCTGCCATTTCAAGCAATGACTCAAGTGTTTTAATTAGTCTGCCAAAATAACAAAGTGGGGAAAAATGAGGTCACATTTCAAGCTTGTCTCTTTTCTAAAATTTTCTGGTTGGAAAAAAAATCCCCAAACTTTCAGAAACCCAGATTCTGAGGGAAGTGCCAAACACTTGATTTTCCCCACATACTCCAGCCAAGCTGCCTGTGCTGTTTGGGGATGGCTGATACAAAACTGTCTCCTGCTGTCCTGGCTTTCAAAGATATGAACCCCACAGAATTCTTGCTGCCTCCTTAGGATACAGCTCCCCAGCACCTGAGAAAATTAAATCTTGACTGAAGCCAATTTAATATCAGGGAAAAGTGTTCCCTGCCAGCCTTGTCTGCCCCAAACACCTATTTATCCATCTCACAGGTGTGTTACACAAAGTGGCAGTAGCAGCACATGCAGATGGAATTTGACATGACCTGCAGAGAGAGGGAAAGGAAGAATTCACTCAACCTGTCCCACTCAATTTCAGATTACAAGGGGAGGTTTCAATGATAAACCACATTTTGCATCATGAGCACTTCCATTTTAGTAATCAGGGGGAAAAAACCCTTCACTAAAGAGGCTTAATAAAGACAAGAGTTTTAGTACACACTTGAGTTTCAGAGCTGTCCCTTGTCCAAACTAACAGGCTGAGTGTCAAAAGAAGGAGTGACATGCCCATAGTGTCTAAGTTTAAATTTATTTAATACGAAAAAAGTTTACAAATCCACCATGCAATCCACCATGCACTCAACCTGGATCTAGTGAGGCTAAAGTAGGACTTGGTGCTGCTTTACCCACAAAACTCTTTTAGCTACAGAGGTCTGAGTGGTTTACAAATGTTAACTAAATCAGTTTTACTGAACCCGTGTGAAGAATAAACCGAGGACAAAGACAAAGGAAAAAATGCTGTCTTTCCATTCCAGTTCTCTAGCCAGGAGACCAGGCCTTCTTTCATAACAATTTCATACAGAAAATGTTATTTCATCCTGCAAGTCAGCTAAGTGATTTGACTCTTCTACTCACAAAGGAAAAGTATTTCTAAACAACAAATAAACATGTGCCTCTTATTCTGATGCAGTTATTAGAACAGACTTTATAAATTATTCTCAGTAGATCTGGACCCAGAGGAATGCTCTCCACCTATCTGACCAGGGGCAGTAACAGAGACATTCCAGATTTCTATGGAGCTTTTGCAGTGATCTCTATCACTGCCATTCCTAACTCCTCAACACTGTGCCCAAAGGAATAGGTCCTTTTAAGAACCCAGAGCTCTCCAAGGGGGTCATATCCATTGCAAGCAAGTTAAACTTACTGAATCCATTAACATCTTGGCAGCTGGAAGAAAAAGCTTCTTCATTGTGAACAGCACTGAGTTTGGTGGAGGTCTTGTCAGAAGCAGCCACGGGACCCATCTCCCTCTGCGTGCTGGTCTGAGTCTCCTTCTGCTTCTTGGCTAGCTTCCTTTGGGGTGGTTTGGAGAGGGGAGAAAGCAAGGTCAGTTTGCCCTCATTAAAAGCAAAGCACTGGCAAAATATTTTGACAAAATTCCCCCACTTGGTCAGACATGCAGGGCATGTGACAAACCACACACCAGGAAACCCCACGGCCTTTAACATCACTGGTGGAGCGCGATCAATCTCGTGACCCCAGCCTGGAGCTGTCCCTCCCAGCCACTCATCTGGCACAAACCTGCATCACCCCAGCAGTGGGAGTGCTACCTCAGCCTTGGAGAGGGTGGAATGGGAACAGCCCCTGCAGCAGGTGCCTTGGAGAGGGTGGAACAGCTCCAGCCCCCAGTGTGGGCACCGCACGCTCCAGGAGGAGCAGAGGGCTGGGGATGGGAGCACTGCTCACTCCAGTGGACCAGGACAGCTTCATCCATCCCCTGGGATGCTCTCTGAGGCAGTGTGAGACCCGTCTCAGTGCCACCAGAGAGCTGGAGCAGAGTTCTGTCCTGTCCCCAAGCACAGCAGTGAGGACAGCAGCCTCCTGAAGCTTGATAGACGCTCCAGCTGCTCTGGGGATCCCCAGCCAGGGGAGGGTGGGGCACATCAAAGGTGGCAGTGGTTTTAGCAATGTCCAAATATGCCCCTGTTCTGGAAAAAAAAGGGTCTTTTCTTGTTTTGAGGAGACAGCAAAAACTTTGTCAAAAGCAGCAAGGCTGCCCGCTCTGAAAACACTAACAACGCTGAGAACATAAGAGGCTCCTTTTTCGCAAACACAGAGAATAATAAAATGGAGAGAAGCAGGGAAAGTGAGCTGCTAAGCTTCCATTGACATTTGACTGCCCTGTGCTCCATTCGTATCAGAGAGCAAAACCCTTTAAAAATGAATGTGTGACATTCTACAATCCACACCTTGAAAAAATATCACACAAATCCCTAGCACCAGCAAAGAACTTTGCTCACACAACTTCCCTAGATAGGAAAATAAAACAAAATAAAAAGGGAGAAAAACAGATTACTGCAAGAAGGAGCTTTGGTTTTCTTTCTTTTCTCCGGCTCAAAGAAGAAAAAAAGTCCTAACAACTGAATCATTTTGCAAAGAGGTTTTTCTTCTCTAAAACAACATGCTTATGGTAAGTACTACCCATCTTTTAAACTTAATTAGATTCTAAAAAAAGAAGGTACTCCTTCCAACATAGTCTATCAGGCTCTATCTATGCACAGAACATGTCAGAGTGGCATTTACAGGCAAGTTCAAGCACATAGCTGAGCCCCAGCCTTCAGGAGATGGGCAGCTTGGCCACTTACACTTGTTTGCAAAGAAGGGTCAAAGAGAACTAAATCCTCTGCCTATGTCTGTGGGAAAAGCCTGTTTTTAAGAAAGATAATCCAGATCAGGAGAGCAGAGATCTATGGAGAAATTTTTTCTGCAAACTTTGGAACAAACACATCTGTCTCATCTGCTCAGCCAGTTGGGGTTCAGCCATTTACAATCAGTGGTTCCAATCCAAGCCCAGAGCTGTTCCAACTGGGGGAATATCATCCCAGGGGGCTTACTCAGATCTCCCAAAACCCCCGTGGTGTTTCCACTTGTGCAGATGAAAATGCAAAGAGGGGAGCAGTCCTTGAGAGATGAAGCAAAAAGCTGGTGTTTCATGATGTTAAAAGCTTTGCTTCCAGTGTTCAGCAGCGTTGGCACAGCCACATTTAGGAGCTGTGATCTGCAGACATGGGAGCCCCTTTTTTTGTGCTGTGGTGCCTGAAGTAACTACAATAGTCTTGAAGTGTGTTAACCCTGCAGTGTGGTTCTTTTAATCTGGATGGTTTGCTAATCACACATGCCTGTGTGAATTCTTTGGCAACTGGAATTAAAATCACTCAGTGGGAAACACTAATCCAAAATGCAGAAGTCCTTAATAACAAGCACTCTGGACTGCTGGGGTGAGCCACTACAGACAACCACTCCTGATGGTTGAAAATGGTGAGTCAAAAGGGGAGACTTTCTCATCCAATGGAAGTTAAATTATTTGTGGCAATAATTATCTCTAAGTCCCCATTGCCTGTTATCTTTTCAGAAATGCCAACAGGCTACAAAGAGCCGGAATTGGCAAACTTGTTTTGTCTTTGTGTGAATGAGCAACATTTCTGCATGTCCTAGGCAGGAGAAAAAATCACCCCAAACCCAAGCCCCTTAGTCCCCAAAGGCCTGCTTACAAAAGCCCTATGCAAAGGAGTTCTACCTGGTCCTGTAGAAGACAGAGAGGCCCCTAAAACATTGGCTTGAATGCCTAAAAAGAAAAGGTGACATGAGTTTAAAGTTCTCAATCTACCTCGCACACACAACCCGGGTCTGCATCTGAAAATGCTACAATTGTCTTTCAACAGTGTCTTATCAGTATCCACCTTTCTCCCTCTCTGCTCCAAGAATGTAAAAATTCTTCATCTAAATTTAGAGGGAAAAGGAAGACAGATCTCTTTTGAGGATTTCAAGCTAAGCTTGCCAGACACATCAAGGGGCTCTCGGTTGCTAAACGTGCCTTTTCTGCTGCTGTTCTGTGTCTGGAGAGAGTGGCAGCACAGAGCTAAGCCTATTTGGTCCTTGCCATCATTATAATTCATAGAAAAGATTATAAAATCAAATGACTAGCACTTTCCAGCATGCTAGGGATGTGACTTAAAACCCACAGCTAGGTAGAGGTTTATTTCCCAGCACGTCAAAACGCCTTTTGGAATTGGAAAAGCGTTTATCTAGAAATGCTGTTTCCAAAAATAGGGAGCTCCAAGAGATCTCTGTGAGTCACTGACAAGCCATGCCGGTGACACAACCCCTGCTGTCCCCACTGCCCTGCAGAGCCACTGCAACACCCCAACAAAGCTGCTCTGGCAGCATCAGTGTCAGCCAGGGGCTGGCTGCGTGCCCAGAGTGTCCCCAGCACAGCTGACACCCACAAAGGAGCAGACTCTTCCCCACTCATGCATTGTGCAGCTGAAAAGGGGAGGAAATAAAGGACCAGGCAGATATTGGGAAGAAGAGTCTGATACAATCGACACAGAATGTCAGGGTGGGAATGAAATGATCTTAGTGCTGGTTGACATTCAAGGCCAAGGGGAATGTGGCAAGAAGAGAGCAGGAGTCCACGGATGGAGTTTGCTGGGTTGCTCTTTCCAGTTTGAGAGGGTTTGGAAATGAAGAGATGATGATTGCAAGCACCACCACACACACAGAGGAGGGATGTGACAGAAAGATGCTCAGAGCTGAGTGAAGAGATGAAAGCAGCTGTATAATCAGGCAGTTGATGCTGACCCCACTAAAGCAAGGAGAAAAGCCATTGGCAGTGAGCACAACTAAGTGTGGATTTGGGGGGAAAAATGATGGGAGATTTGATTTGGTTATTTTTTGAAACTTCTACTTGTATCAGAGACTAGACATAAAATCTGAAGCACTACATTAAAATTGTGGGAGTTCCACTTAAACAGTCAAGGAATGCAAACTTGGTATCAAGCACAAACCATTTACTGCCACGGGCATTAATCAGGAAGCTCCAGCAATATTTTCTGCTGGAAGTATCTGCAGGATCAGATTCCTGTTTCGTGGAGGTTTGCATGATTGTCAGCGATTATTTTTTAAAAACAGCTTCAAACTCTTCTCTAACTTTTTCTATCAATTCTACATGCATGAACATTAAATCTGTAACTGCCACTCCTGGAGAACTCTCGTGCATGTACACTGACAGATTTAATTTTAGATGCTTTGCCAGGATGGATTATGTACACTCTGGTGTAGATTTGCATGCACAGGTAATTTAGTAACTAGGTATAGATCATGTAAGTTAAACGTGAAATTTCCTCCTATAGACACAAATGGCATGTTGCCCTGATTTTCAATAAGCAATTTGAGAAAGTGAAAAAAAAAAAAAATTCCTTTTAGAGAATTGTGCATAGCAAACTCCTAGGAGCACACACGTAATTTGTGATGGAATCTGCCCAAATTTAAGGCAGGCAGTGATGAGCCATGCAAATACCAGGGAGCACTGGTCAAACAGCAGATCTATTGGAAATGATCTCCATGCCCTGAACCTGTAGCAGATGACAAATCCAATTTGGAAGAATGATTTCATGCTGTTTAAATCTAAGGGCATGGCACTATAATCTGGGTGATCCTGTTGCTCTGACTGAGGGCTCTGCTGCAACACTGCTCTTCAAATCAGACCCGTGCTCCAGGGGCACACACACAGGAGGACACAAAGCTGGAAAACATGATCTACAAGCAAAGGCCAAAGGAAATGTGGACTTTTAATCCAGGGAGGAGGAAATCAAATAGGGCTGATAGGTCTTCAAACATGGAAAGACAGCAGAGGGGGGCTGTTCTGACTGCCTGCAGGGGCTGGGGAATGAATGGGAAGCTCTGGGGAAGGTTGTTCATTTTAAACTGGGGGAGGGCTCTGTGCAGGAGGAGCTGCCAGTGAGGCAGGCAGGCTGGGCAGTCCTGGTCCCTGCAGGGTGTGAACAGAGCCAGAGGGATGGCAGCTCAGAGCAGTGCAGCCTCCTGTCTCACACTGGGGGCACCTGCTCCATGCTCCAGTGATACAGGTTAATGCATGGCCAGAGTCCTGTAAGCCAAGTGTAAATGCATCAATCTCTGAGGGTCCAGCCTTTGCAGAGAAGTGGCTAAAATCAATTAGCAAGACGGCATGATCAAGTGTGTCTTGATAAAGCAAAAAAGGTTTTCATAAAGACAGAAAATAATACAAAAACAAAGGCAAAGCTGAGCAAAGAATAGAGCCAAGTCTCCTACTTGCTACAACACCTCGAAAAGCCTGGAGTTTCTTTGTTCTCTTTCTTTAGTACTTAACAGTTTAGGTGGATTTTTTGGTTCTTGGCCCAATGAAATTAACAGCAGGCCTTGAGTTACACTCTCAGAGCCCAGTCAGTGCTCCTGTGCTGGTGCTGAGCCAATTGCAACGAGAAAACCACAGAACCTTCTAGCTAAAACTTCCTAAAATGTCTAAAGGCAAACTGAAACTCCTTCCCTATTTGGAAACACCTGCTGGGGGTGTGTGTGGTGCATTACTACACCCCAGATTAAGGGTGTGCCCCCTCCCCTGCCCCTCTGAGCTGCCAGGAGCCTGAGCAGGGCTGGGATCAATTCTGCCCGAAGCACCTGGGCACCTTTCTCAGAGTCCTGCAAGGCAAATCCCCACCCCAGCAGTGCTCTGACAGCTTCAGTTGTGCTTTCAGCACCTGCTGTGATGAAGGCAGGTTGTGGCAGGAGCAGAGGGAGGTGCTGATGCAGTAAAGGTGTAGTAAAGGTGTAGTGAAGGTGTAGTGAAGAGCAAAGGCCAATGTCACAGAGAAAACATCATGGGACAGGAGGACATGAAATAAAGTAGAGATAAGTCAAAAGATGCCCTGAGTGTTTTGCACTGTGGGTATACAAGTTCTTGAGAGTATGATCTAAGCTTCACTTGATCACTGCTTAATCACTGCTTGTGGAGGATTTATTTTTAATTATATTTATTTTTTAGTTTTACCTCCAACCAGAGAAAGTTTAGACAAGCCAGGTGCACGTAGGAGCCATTCAGTGTAAGTCTGCTGGTGCAGACAGCCACAAACCCTGTCTTCTGCAAGGTTTAGGCTTGCAATCACCAGACAGACATGTTCTAAATAACACCTCATCTACTTTCTGCATTTTGATATATTATTTTTTTAATTTGCTTTCATTAGACAGGCATAGCCACTGATTAACGATCCTGTTTTTCCATCATCTGATGAGAAAAGCACCTAATGAGAATGTTTCTTCTTAAAATCCTGATTTAGTGAGCTGACCTGTGCAGGCAGATCCCACATCCATGGAAATACAAGGAGATATTTATGTGTGAATGTGCTTATACAGAGGTACACTTATAAATAAAATAAAGGGATGTTTTCCTTTTCAAATGTCCCACAGATGGTGGCAATAAATTCAGCATTAACTCTTATTATTTTAAAAAAATTAAGTATATATTTAGCTTATAACCTTTGCAATCTCTCCCATGAAAAGAAAGTTCCAGCTGAAACCACCCAACAATTAAGATTGGTGTGAAACTCCAGTGGGAGTTGAAGGGGCTTCCTACATTCCAATCATGTCCCTGGAGCTGTGGCCAGTTCAGGGGAAAAGGAAAACATCTTGGCCATTGAGTGCCCTTTTCTAATAAATAACATTAAACTGAGTGCTTGTAGCACATGAATCTCTGTATTTCCAGAAATTCTTCCCTGGTCTCATATTGCTCTTGATTAAATTTCATCCTGCAGCCATTACCCAGTCCAGGAGAAAGAAACAAACCAAAACAAACAACCCACACACAGAAAACATTTCCATTCATTTTCCTGGTGAGCAAATAATAAAATCATTATATGGATTGCTGCAGTTGAAAATACTGCTGCAAAAGAGGTGTCTGTCACTAACTGCAAACCCTTCTGTAAAGTGGATGAATTGCTGCCTGTGTTTTACAGCTTCAGCTGGGAGTAAAACCAGACCTGTCTGGGTTGGTATCTTACACTTCCCATTAAATTTAAGTGCAGAGAGACAGCAGCAATTCTGTCCCAGCCTTAGACACCATTTGTGTTGGTGTAAATACAGAGTAACTCCTCTGAAAACATTCACCCTGGGCACAGGGATGCAAGGAGTGCACCAGGACAAGGAACTCCTAATTCCATCTCTTCCTCCTCACAGGATCTCAACTCACAGGCAAGGAGCCTTTGCTGATGGGGGAACTGAAGTACACAAGGTGATGCTGACCCTGCACAATGAGTTACAAGTTAGGAATCGAGGCCTCCTGGGTTGTATTTACACTTAAAGCATGTTAAAGATCTTTATGTCCTTCTGTTTCATCCTTTTCTGTATGTTGTAGGGAGTTTTCAATCAAGTGTTGCTATACAAGAATCCCATAAATATTTACCTGTAACTATGCATGCCCAAAATACCTGCTCCTATAAATGAATATTTTGGACTGGTTTCACCCATCAGAGCTGCAGGTATTCAACCAACAGAGAATCAGATTTTCGAGTCCTGAACTGCAGCACAACACAAGACCGGCAGAACTCCAGTCTAGAGATCACCAAAATGTTGTAGCCTGTCTCTGTAAAGACCAGCTACTCCTGAAAAAAGTCTCAGTGACTTCAATAGAACTATTTAGACCTGTTTGGAAGAGTCAGGATATGAGATTTTGGTCCCTAACAAGAGGAAATGTCTGCATAGAAGATGACAAAGGGCTGGGAGGAATTATCTGAAAGCAGACAAGAATTGCTCTAAGAAACACAGCTTTGAAGTCCAGAAACTGAAAGCAAACATGAAGTGATACAGTCTATATGGTCAAATTTAAAGATTTGCCAGCAGATCTATTTGGGAACCTGCTTTTCAATACTGGTAACTCATTCAACTGAATTTTGCTTCAGGACTAAATAATTCATGCAAGGTCATAGAACAGAAACCAATTCTATTTTTAAAAAATCTGTATATAACCATATTGCTGCTGTTATTTCCACAACATTTCAAATAAACTTAAATCCAACCTCTCTGCTCATAGGAGTCCAGAGCATTTTGAATCAAGTTTGGCTAAGAATTGCACAGTCCTTAGCCATTTCAGACATTCATCTGCAATTCTAATGACGAGTTTCATGTGAAACTTGAAACTCAGTAGAACCTCACTGTATGCTCCTTCTTAGGCTCTCCTGCTTTCTTCCCTCACTACTGGGACATCTCTTTTACCTTGATTGTTGTTCAAGGGGGAAAAAAAACAAAGCAGAGCTTGGGTTTTCCCGGTGCAGGGAACAGACCAAATATCCATGTGAACCAAAGCACTGGGACACCACCAGCACAGAGATAAGAATGAGCTTTTTGCAGAGCTCATTCTGGGTGTGGAACTGGGGAGGAAAAGCTCTATGATTTCTGCAAGCTGAGCTCCAGTCTCCACTGGCTCCTGTGAGCACTCAGTTTGCCTGATGGCACCTCTGGCTGTCCCCTGGTGTGATGTGCTGCAGGCTGGACATCTGCCTCACTAAACCTTATTAACTCCCTTCCTTCTTGCCTCTGCTGAAGCTCACTGCAACCCCAGGCTTGGGTGACCCTCCAGGGGCTTTTCTCTTCACTTTTCCTGAGTCACTGCACTGGTCCCTGAGGATAAAGGGTCTAGCAAATTGGCCCACAGCAAACAGACCCCTTAAGGACCCCTGTGCTTGCTCTGGCAGAGCAATCCTCAGCTGACTGCTTAAAGCAATGCTGTGCAGATGTAAAATGGGTCACAGAGGGCTTGGAAGTTGATTAATCTTTTTAAACACACAGATCTCAAAATAAAACGAAGCAGGGAACATGCTGACCACATAGTGCCTGCTGGAAAGAGGCAGACTTATAATGGGAAACCTGGCACTGAATTTCTCAGGCAGTGGTGCTACTGGTTGTAAGGAAACCAAACAGTAAAACGTGAGAAATGTGCAGAAGAGGAAAGCTTCTATCAATAAATGCAACTAGCTGGTAACACCTTTAGGTTAGAACCATCCCCTACCTTACACTTAATTAACTTCCTCTTTAATCTGGTTACTTAAGGTCAAATTTCATTCTTGGTGAACCAGTGTCAGGTGTAGAGGAAAGGGAGTTACTCTGCATTTACAGTCACATCACTGGGCAAACTCAAGACTTGTGATGGTGTCCTAAGGCTCCTCACAAGCTTGGAAAGTGGGAAAGGTTCCTCTTTCAACAGCTTCCTGATAGGTCATGGAGGAACAAAACCCCTCCAAGCAGTGGTGCATAGGGATCCTCCTTTGCCCTGTTCTTTGGACATAAAGCAACTCATCTGGAAAAGAAATCAGCTCCCCTTAAAATGGCAGCACATCAACCCTCTCATTCTGCTGGCCTGCTGAACACCTCCCAGAAAAAAGCACCAAGAAGAGACCAAAAGGAACTGCAGGAAGGGGTGAAGGAGGCAGCCCCTGGAGCAGCAGACCAGGAGGGGCTGTCAGGGCTGACGTGGTCCTTTGGACAACTCAGAGGGTTTCAGAGCCCTGACAAGCCTGGCAGGGTCTGGGGAAAGGGCTGGTGTCAGTGATGGGGCTCCTGCTGTTCTGGGAGCTGGGGAGGGCAGAGCTGCTCCTGTCTGCAGCAGCAGCTGCCTTCCCCATCCCTCCCAGCCCTCTGATGGCAGCAGAGGTGTCCAACTCGCTTCTCCAGGACTTTTTCCTCACATCATTGATCCAGCCCTCTCCTCCTCCGGATCCTCAGACAACCATTATCATGGCAGAAACAGCTTGGCCTTGATTGCTTCCCAGCCCCTCAGTCTTTAGGCAACAGATGGCTCTGGAAGTACCCATGTGTGAAGCATTTTCATGTGCCTTAACAACTGCCTTAATTATGCAGCATTGTCATTAGGACTGGACAGGTGATTTAGATCTGAATATCTGAACCACTTCATCATCCAATGATCTAAACCAACACTCAGAAGCTGGCAGCTCCAGGAACAGGGATGTTTGCTGGGATAATGTCAAGTTGTCAGAAACCTGAAGGTTTTTAAAAAGCTTACGTCCATGGCTGAGAAATTTCCCAACAATAACTTTCAGGTGTGAATTTCCCTGAAGTCTGGCCACGAGCAATGGACAATTAAAAAGGTGCACTTGGGACACTCTGTATTTGTCCATTATCATTTACAGAATCACAGAATCATTTATGTTGGAAAAGATTTCCAAGATCATCGAGTCCAACTGTTCCTCCAGCACTGCCGTGCCCATCCCTAAACCCTGTCCCCAAGTGTCACATCTCCACAACTTTTAAATGCCTCAGTGACTCCATCACTTCACTGGGCCACATGTTCTGGTGCTGGGCAGCCCTTTTGGTGAAGAAATTTTTCCTGATATCCAATCTAAAGATGAATATCCAATCTGAAGAGTTATAAACCATAACCGACGTATCTGTGGACATTCATACGTTTGCAGGCATAGCTATAGGTGCAGTGGGAAAATGGGGAAAACGTAACAGCATGCAACTGGGAAAATAAAACACAAGCTGCTGGAATGACAAGGATAAATGGAGTGGTAAAAAAAAAATTAAAAAAATACAACAAAGCACAAAATTACCACAGGGTGAACATGCTCAAAAAACCTCATTCCCAGTCAGGTACTTACAGGTAATAGGAGTAGGAATATGCATTTCTTCTAAATATTGATGGCCAGTCAGATGAACACAATATCCAAAAGGAGAAAAAAAGAAAAGCATATAATTAGATTTAGATGAACTCTGGGCTTCTATTTCAATATACAAAGTATTTGTGCAGTTTTCTGTACTGAGATCCTATTTGCCCACACTTCTTTCAGGAGCTGTAAGTTGGTGAGGAATAAATAACTGAACTGGAGACAGGTTGTGTTTCCACTTCTGCCACCAAGAATAAATCCCCTCACCTTTAATTCCCTCACTTTATCATGTCAGTAACATGGGCAATGAGATTTAATTTTGCCTCTCAAGTGCTTTGATATTTTTGAAATGGAAAGAAAGATGTCAGAGCTATTAATACAAATAACAATAAATAGGGAAGTGACAATGTAAGAACGCCACAATTTTGGAATATTTAGACAATGAGCAAATTGTCTAACGATAAATCAAGCTTCATCAAACTCTAAAATGCAAATAGTTCATTAACAATTCAAGCATCACTCCATATTTATAGCTGAGCACTGGGGGTATGCATTAGCTTTCTGCATCACTGTGATTAAGCATTTTCTACCACAGTTTCTCAACAGTTCCTTTCACAACATTGTGAGCAGCACCACAAACTGAGCCTTGGCAATCAGTTGTAGCTTAAGAGGTGATATTTTCCCTTTTATAGCTGGAAAGGGGCTTCTCTGAAAAGACTGACAGACCTCGCCCAGGGCATTAGATATTTACCAGCAGCCACAAGAAGCCACAGAAGCAGCAGCAGTGGCCAGGACAGGGAAAACCAGTGAAACACAAACTTCAACCTATTGCACAGCTCTAAAATCCCATCCTTGAAGATACTAGGATGACTAGGAATTGCTTAAAAATACAAATGCAGCTTTCAAGTGTTCACTTTTATGGTTGTTCTGAACACAACTTCTATAAGCACATGTAGAAACCAGGTTCAGCTCAGACACTCTGTGCATAACCCTCTGTGCTGTGCACACGTGGGGTAAAGAGCACTTCATAAGGATTAAACTGAAGGAGCATGGTTTTCCAGGTGGTGGCCTTGGCTGTAAACCTGCTATTTTGCCCAGATTCCTGATGTATGCCAAGTTGTTTGAGTGGCACTAATTCCAAGTTACACCTGGATGTATTTTAACTAAATGCTATTATCTCCTGAAAGCAGCAATTCTACAGGCCCCAGAAATGCACCAGTTAAGGTGCAGTGACTGCCACTGAGCCTCCCTGTGAAAATCCCAGCTCCACTGAGCCTCTAAACAAAGGGGAACATGACCAAGATGTAGAAAATGAGAGCACACACAGCTGAACCCCCAAAATCCCCAAAATGATTCAATCAAGCCAAGCCCTGTGAGGGGCCAGGAGCAGGGCTCACACAGCTCCATCGACTGGAACTGCTCCCTTGGATATCTTGGTGTTCTTTCTGCTGCTCTCCTGCCTGGGCCACAGACATCATCTGGGAGCCCACCAGACTCTCAGCCCTCATTTAAAAGCTGCACATCCCTCCAGGCTGCAGAGGACAGCTCAGAAAGGTTTGCTCCATAAGGACAGAAAATAAAGGAAGACAAACAAAAGGAGAATTATGTTTTGGAATTGGATGTTTTGGCTCAAATTCTTCCAAAAACATGCAGCCTGAAATAAGGACTTACTGAAGAATATTTGAAAGCTGAACTTTGAGAACTGGTCAGAGTTATGGTTCAGTAAAAACATGACCTGCTCCTGGAATGTAGAACACAACCCAAACCCCTGCCTGGCTCCCACCAGGGACACAGAGGGGACACTGCTCACTGAATGAGCAAATGGCCCTTTCCCTAATTCCATCCTACACCTTGGGTATGCTCTGCCCAAGAGGCTTTGGGGTTTTATTTAATTAGTTTAAGGTACCAACCTAAATCCTAATCCAGAATAAGGAGCTGAATTTTCATAGGAGGAAATAATCCTAGACCCTACATAGCCCCAAATCTCCTTTTTTGCTACCGACAGCAGTTTAAAGAACTTATTTACAGTGCACCCATGACAGGCTGTCTGATCCTATTTATTCAGCCTTATATTTAAAGGGGTCAGTGGAGGCTTTGTCTGCTCAAACACACCAGCCTGAGAGGTGTCATGTTCTTCACTCCAGGGAAATACAAGTCACGATTACATCAGAATTAAAACTGCCCAGATGAAATCAGAACTGACCAAATCAAATCCTCTGGGGAGGGGCAAAGTCAAAGGGTATTTTCTCCTGAAAAATATCTTGTTTTTCTTGCTCTGTTTTGTTTTTACAAAATGATTCTGTATTCTCTGTTACACAAATGTATTTAAATAATATTAAGGAAAAAACAACAAGCTCCTTAGAGAAGTAGAAATGTTTTCATACAATGAAAATGAGATATTTCAGGATATGTATCTGTTAATGGAAGAATGTGGTTCTGCATTTTGTGGGCACATACATTTATGTGGCACTTATAACCACCTCTAAATTAACAGGCTGAATTATCACAGAATCACAGAGTGGTCTGGGTTGGAATGGACCTTAAACATTATTCCAATCCCTCTGCCATGGGCAGGGACACCTTCCACTGTCCCAGGCTGCTCCAAGCCCTGTCCAGCCTGGCCTTGGACACTTCCAGGGATCCAGGGGCAGCCACAGCTGCTCTGGGCACCCTGTGCCAGGGTCTGACCACAGTCAGAGTGAAGAATTTCTTCCTGATATCTAATCTAAATTTAATCTCTTTCAGTTTGAAGCCATTCCCCCATGTCCTGTCACTGCATGTCCTTGTATAAAGTTTCTCTCCATTATGTGGCAGCAATTTTTATGTCACATACATGTAATGATGATGCTCTGACTCAATTCCTGCAGTTAGTGGGTTCTCAACACCAAGAAAACCAACTGTTAATGTTTTCGATTTTAAATGCTGTGAGACAGTCATGTTTAAAACAGAAATTTCTATGTACACTCAATTTTAACATAGATATACAGATATGAAAACTTTAGCAGACTTTAGACAACCCCAAGTTTCAACTAAAATTTTCAGACAACAAACATAAAGTCAAACCCAAATTTTCCACAGCATAAATACACTGGTTGGCTTAATTTAGCTTCACATATCTGACTAAACCCTCTAAAACTTTATCAGCCCCCAGAAATTTTTGAGTTCCTGGAATTTTTGCAATTTGTTCTGCTGAAACTGTGAGCAACTGAGCACTGCTTGCTCATGCTCTGTGCCTGAAAGGTTCCAAGCAGAGTGCTGCTGATCTGGTGAGTCCCACAGGAACAAAAAGAGGCTGCTGATGATACCAATGCTTGTCTCAAAGCAGAGTTATCTCAAACCAATGTCTTCCTTCTCTTCTAATCCCTCTCCTTCCTCTGCTCCACTCCTTAACAAAATGCTTCATCCAGGACATGCTGTGCCTGTTCCCAATGAGCTGTGATGTCCTGGACAATGGACAAATGTCACTGGGATACTTTCCAGTTCCATTTGAAGACAACATCTCAAGTTCAGCTCATTAAATTATTTTTCTGAATTGCTGTCTTGCAAGGCTACACTATTTGTACATTCAGGCCTTGGTGCACTGGGAAGGGAACTGGTTTTAAAATGAGGCTAGTGCAAACTTGGAATGCAAGAGCTTAAGCTCCAAATGTTTCTGTTTACCAAATACAAAGAGAACTCTGTTGTTAAACTGTTCTCTTGGAAGAGCTCAAGGTTTCAGCTCCTCCAGAAGTTCCAATCAATTTGTGGTCCAAATCAGCTTCTCCTTTTATAAAAGCTGGTCCCAACCCACACCAGTTTACAAATGAAATGAGCCTGACAGGCTGAAGATCATCTTCAGGGAACACTTGTCCATATGTAGCTCCGAGCCCCAGCTGGACGTGGCTGGTGGTGCCCATCCAAGGGAGCCCAGAATGGATGTGATCAGCAGCTCTGGAGGGGCTGGAGGTGTGCTACAGCCTCCCAAACCTCCTCCTGCACTCAGAGCTTCTAAATGGGAAAAGATTTTCAAGTCAATGAGCCAGTTTATTCCTTATTTCAGTTTGTCTTCCAGCGGGTATCCTTGCAAAGTGCAGCAAACAGAGATACAGACTGCAGGGATTCAGCTTGTCTGCCCTGGGAGGGGCTGTGGAAACAACACAGAGGAAACTGCAATTTTCCAACTCTAGGGGGAAAAAGGGGAGAATTTAGATTTCTAATACTCCCACTCACCTCCTTTCTAATGTTAACTTTGAAGAAAATTGCCCAGGTTTACAGAGCCTGTGGCAAAACCAGACAGAGCAAAGTCCTGTCTGTGGGACATCACACCCAAATTCACCAATTGCTGCTGCAGGGACAGGCAAGTTCAGCTGAAGGTCCTGTGCACTGTTCCAGGGGCCAGTTCAGCTCAGCAGGAGCTTGGGAACTTTCACACAGAGTACATGGACCCTCAGTGTCCAACCTCTAGGACTCATTCTGCATTAGGAGGAATATTGCCTGGGGGTTTGTCTGTGTCATCTGTGAGATAAAGACTTCTCTTGTAGCAGTTGGGACAGCCAAAGCATCAGAAAACTCAATGGTTGGAAAAATGGTTGGGATGAAGCAGCCACAGCTACTCTGGGCACTCTGTGCCAGGGCCTCACCTCTCTGGGGAAGAATTTCTTCCTGATGTCTGATATAAACCTCCTCTCTGTCAGCTTGAAGCCATTTCCCCCTGTCCTGGCACTCCAGGCCCTTCTAAGTTGTCTCTCTCCATCTTTCTTGTAGCTCCTTCAAGTACTGGAAGGCCACAATGGGCTCACTCCAAACCTTCTCCTCCCCAGACTGAACAATCCCAAGTCTCTCAGCCTTTCCTGTTAGGAGAGTTCTCCTTTTATCTCCATGTTACTCTCTGACTTATCCCTAGACATTAATTATCAATTAATTACCATTATCTCTTTGCAGTAACAACCATTCTTTTGTTGCTGGGTTTTCCAGAACTGGTATTTCTTCTGACACCCTCAGTGCTATGTACACAGGCATTAACTGCTGCTCTCTGTCACACATAAAGAATGTTTTATCTTTATTTATTCTTCCTTTGGAAACTACAACAATGTAGCCCAGAGGGCCAAGATGGAAGCAAAGCAGAAACTTACCTTCTTTTGATGGTGAGCATTGCTCCCAAGAGGATAATAACAAACATCAGGAGACCAGCTATAACTCCAGCCATTTTCACCGTGCTGTCAACTTGCTTTTCCGGTTCCACTGCATTGGAATTCTGGGTGGAAGCTCCTTAAAAGACGGAGGGATAGGAAGGACAAGATTAAAAAAAATAATTTGTAGGCAAACTGTGCAATGATCCACTTTAAATATTCGTTTGAAAGCCTAACAACACATTTGCAATCAAATTGCAATAGACAATTGTCCATCTAACCAAATCTGCCTTTAATGAGGGCTAATGACAGATAATTCAGAGCAGTAATAGGGTGTAAAATCCCAGTGTAGTGCAAATGACTCTAATATTTTACTAAGTTATACTGTAATGGGGCATTTACTCTTCAGAAGCACTCAGCATGCACCCAGAAACAGGAGAACAACACTTCTAATTTTAATCTCAAATAGTTTAAATGGAGTTGCAATCCTTACTCATCGAAATAGTGAGCACAGTAACAGGTAATAACAATAACAATTCTGGCAGGAACTTTTTTCCCTATAAAATTAGCTCACATTTGTGTTTCTCAGTGTATTGGAAGCCTGGCTTTTTTAAAAATCCCATTACAGATACACATGTCACAAGCATTAATCCAACACACAGAGAACCTCCACACAGAATCATGAAATGATTTGAGTTGGAAGAGACCTTAAAGCCCATCTCATACCAATCCCCTGCTGTTGCCCTGATTTTTTCAGCCTTCCGAGTTTACATTCTGTACTGGAGTTTTTTCACCGTTGTAACACGGAGTGATGTTTTGTAAATCGTGCATTTTTTTCCCGGGGGAAGGACAAATTGATGGACTTCTAACCTGACCAGTGGGGTCAGAGAGGTGTCAACCTCATGGCCCAATTGCTGATCAAGTTCCAAACACTATTTAAACCCTGATACTGAAATAAACTTCCCTCTTTCTGCTCGCACAACTGGACAGTGTGAGTGTGGTTCTCTCGTGTCCTCTGGTGACACCCTGCCATGGGCAGGGACACCTTCCACAACACCAGGCTGAACCTTGGAGCTCCATCCAGCCTGGCCTTGGACACTTCCAGGGATGGGGCAGCCACAGCTTCCCTGGACAACCACTTCCAGTGCCTCAGCATCCTTTAACATCACACACCAGGCATGACTTCTTCAGCCCAAACAAGAGAGCATCATTTCTATTTGAAATTTTTTTTGGGTTTTGTCTGTTTGGTTTGTTTGGTTTGTTTGTTTTTAACAAGTGGAACCTACACACCTGAAAATAAAACATATTTAGGATCATTATTTGCACAGCATTTCTGCTCTGACTGAGCACCTTGGAGAAAGCTGCCCTCTACCCTATTGTTGAGACCTCATTAGTCCTCATTACAGACCTCAGCTCTGCTGACTTCCCTGCTTGCTGCACAGAATATTTCCAGATATAGCTTAAGCCACTGAGCTTGATTTAGAAAACCCCAAAAGATTTGAGTCATGGCTACTCTAAAGACTAAATAAGCCTATCTTCATTATATTCCTGTTACACTTAACTGCTCCTAAAAATATCACCACTGCAATTCACAAAGTTAAATGAATTCATGTTACATGAGATCCACTCTCATCCTGGGCTTCACCTTTGCTGCTGGAGTCAGCCAGGTCTTCTTCTGCAGCTTAAATGTGGTAGGGAAAGGGAATCAAAGGTGAGCACAGAGGGCAGACATCAGAAGACACTAACGTCTTGCTCTTTTAACAGCTCTGTGCTGCTGATCTTAAGGAAATTTATGTTCATGAAGTCATTTGCTCGGGGAGATAATATTCAACCAGGTCCATGTGTTCGTGAGACAGCACCAGTGTTATTGTCACTGGGGTGTTGTTTGGCCTCTTTGCCACATGTTAAGCTGCATATGCTTTAATGCAGTGATATATGCATTATATGCATATATCATATGCATATAATATGCATATGCAGTGATAAAAGTATGATTTCACTTCTCCTACAGCCAGGCTGTTCATCCAGTTTAGCCACAGCAAAACACAACATTTACCAAGCAAAAAGGGAACCACACATATAATTTTCAGCTTTTGCCCCTGACAACTCTTCTATTCTGCTGCATTCACCAATTTGCTCATTCAGTTAAGAGTTCACTGATAACTTCTGTGCTCACGTGTCTGAAATGCATTAATGCGAGTCCTGAGCATGAAAATAAAGTATCAGTTGCATATTTCCATCTTCATTTGACAAGCTCCTCCACAACCCTGCAGTAAATGTGTCCAGGAGGTGAGCTATACACCATCAGACAGGCAATCCCCACACTGTCACACAACAAAGGCAATGAGAAAGGTACAATTTCTCCCTGAAAATGGCTCAAACTCTATTCATTTGAAGTGAAAGTCAGAAGTACTCCAAATTATCCTTCAGCTGAGCTGCAGTTACTCCTGTGACCCTAAATAATAGGTGTTGGAGAATGGTTTTCTACTATAAACAGCACAGTCAGACGCCCCTCATTTTTGTACCATCTGAATACCCTCATGAAGTGTGAGCTGTTTGAAGAAATAAGAATGTGCTGTCAACTCCATCTTCCAATCCACCAGATTGGTTTGATTTTGCCAGGCTGTTGCTCGTTACTCCAGGCAATGTGTGGTCAGAGTGTTTCTATCTGATATTTCCCACCCCACTGCAGGCTCCTGCAGTTCCAGGAGGAGAGGAAAGGCTCATTATCCATCCTGACACCTCCACACCACTGTCACCAATCTTCTGGGCACCTCTATCTCTCTTGGCAAAGGCCAGCAATCCCTCTGGGCTACCAGCCCAACCATTTGTAAGTTGTCTCAGCTAATAGTGCCCAGGAAGGGAGAATATGGCAGTGTCAGAAAATTCCTGGCTCTGGGATTCTCAAAGCCTTGCAATGAAACATTACTGCAAAAGTCCATTGTTTTCCTGCTGTTCTGGCATATTTTCCATGCAAATGTCTAAAATCTCCTCTGGTTGCTCTGGTTTCCCACCTGCCCCAGCACCAGCTGTAGGTAAGAACATTCCTGTCCTGGCAGGAGGAACTCTGTGAGCTGTTTCTTGCAGGGATGACTTTTGCTGCTCCTGACAGAAACTCTGTTTTAGAATTCAGTTTTGCTTCTCTCCTTTATAGAAATGCAGGATCTGAAATCCTCTGAGCACAGCAGCCCATAAAAACTGCTCAGATGGCCACTTCATACCAATATCTTTAAACACACTTGCAAATCTCTGCACTGCTGCACTTGAGGGGCCACCCTCTTCTTTCTGAAAAACCATGTTTATATATTGCTGGCATTAAAAAGGAATGAAAACAAACCATAACTGTATTTTCTAGTGGTTACTTCCACCACATCTCCTGGAATGAATTGTTCCTTGTAACAGAAGCTGGGTGCTGGAACAGTAAGACACAGAGCAGGTCACCACTGTTATCAGTGTTTGTATTTCAGTGGCACCCTGAGCCCCCACGGAGGGCAGGACCCCATTACTCTGCACTAACCTCAACTAGCACAATTTTCTGCCCTAAAGCTTGCTTTCTTAATAAGGGAGGCAAATGATAGAAGGCAGAGGCAGAGGAGTGAAGACTGCAGGTCCCCTGACTCCCTATCTGTGCCTTATCTACTCCAGGAGGCCACTGCTCTCAGAAATACCCATCTGTGAGGTGTACAAAATGCACCATCCCAGGAGCCAGATCAGGGGCCTGACTGACTTTTACTGACATTCACCCAGTACTGCACTGGTCACTCAGAGCTATTTCAACATTTTAGTCCTTTCCTGGCAACCCAACTGACCTTGTTTCTCTTCAATCCCTTCCAAAATTCCCACAGATCCAGATCTTGCAGTGAGACAGAAGACAGTGCAGGAAGCACATTCATGCAGGATGCAGCTCTGGTGATGCTGCAGAGATGCACAGAGAGCAGGGCAGGGGCAAGTGGCCAATTTCCCAGAGCTGTCCAGCTCATCAGCCCATGAGAAGTCAGGTTTCTGGATCATCACACACTGATGGTTTAATTAAGGTTGTAATTAAGGTCTAATCTGGCCATGCTGCTGTTGATTCATAGAAGCACAGAATATGCTGAGCTGGAAGAGACACATCAGGATCCTCAAGCCCAGCTCCTGTCCCTGCACAGACACCCCAAAATCCCACCCTGGGCATCCCTGGCAGCTCCTGGAGCTCTGGCAGCCTCATTCCCTGAGGAGCCTGGGCAGTGCCAGCACCCTCTGGGGAAAAACCAGCAGTGGCATCAAAGGGAAAGATACCACAGCAATCTCTCTGCCAGCAATTTCTGCACAGGTATATTATTTGAAAGTAAGCCACAAAATATAAAAGCAACCTCCTCTGTGGAGGTGGCACTCTGAAAAACATCCAGGGAAGAATGATTACTGAGTGCATGTAGCTAAGCAGGGCTGGTAATACAAGTTTCTTCCATAAAACCTATTTCACAAACTGCAATTTGAAACATTCTTTACTTTAGGCAGCGATTACAATATTGCATTTAAAAAAAATGACACTGCCAGGAAAGAGAATTCAAGAGAGCCGTAAGCAGGAGGAAAAGTCAGGTATTTATGTGAGACTTCCAGCTGGTGAGGCACAAAATCTTGCAATGGAAGTGGCACCACAATCACCAGTAGCCAAGACACTGGAGGAGAGAGATGCATCCCAAAGCTTAACAGGAGAAGAAAAGAAATCAAATAAAATGATTCTAAGGACAGCAGCTGGGTGAAATATTCACAGTCAAGGAAAGGGCAATGCAAGTGTGAAGGAGGGAGGGACAAAATGAGAGAAGCAACACAAGAAATGGGAGGTTCAGCCACCTCCAGGTGACAGGAAAGGCCCAGCAAGGGGACAAGTCTGGCAAGGAGGAGGTTTGGTTTCAAAATTGTAACACCTAAGAGCACAGATTCTTCAGAAAGAAATCTGCTCTTGGAACAAAAAACAATCAGAAAAATTACTTCAGAGCATTATTTAACCCAGAAAAATTAATGAAAAATATTGGGCTCCCAGTCATTAAGCATTGAAATGATCTGCACAATCAGAGTAATTTCTTTGCAGCACATAATGGCCAGGCAGTGGGCTGAATGTAAAATCTCCTAATAGACCTAGAGGCTTGTATTCAAAAGACAGCTATTCTCAAATCACTTGTAAACACGATTTTCTTTATTTATTTTTTTATGGTGCTTTCTATGTGAGTGGCCTACAAATTATTAAAGCAGCTCTGCACGCAGGAAGGAATGTTCTCCCTCGTGTTTTCAGCTCCTGATAATCTCTATATCTGTAAAACACAGCCTGATGTGCAAACACAAGGGCAGACAGGTACCTCCAGGAATGATAACACTGAGATAAGGGTGGAAAGGCACATTTTACATCCTGATGTGGAAATATCCAGCCCAGGGTGTCAGCTGACCACACCCTCCAGCAGTGTACTAGCACTAAAAAATAATCTGTGCATGATGCTGGTGCCTCCATGTCCCATGAGCCAACAGAGTGGAACAGCTCACAACATCTAAAAGCCAGATCCCTCTTTCGCTATTTCTTTGTTGCAATTCATTAAAAAATGAATATCACAAAGAGGATCACCACACACAGCATCACTACACCAATTTTCCACCTCCACTTATTGAAGGCTGCAAACAGCACAGGCTTAAGACTGTAATGAGACACACTTATTTCTTTAACACAGCTCAAAAGGAATAGACAGAATGATGAGAGCCAAAAGCTTTCAAACATATTCTGAGCTGAGAGAGCAGCAAAACAAAGCAGTCCTGGAGAGAAAGACCAGAATTTGTATGAGGGGTTTTCAGGATTACAGGTGGAATCTGTAGGAGGATGAGGGTAAACACAGAGTGAGGCATCACAGTCAGCATTGCTAAGCTGAACGAGAATTAAAAAATAGCTGTAAGTGAATAATTGATTCTGGAGATTCCAGGCAAATCCAGCACAAAGACTTTTCTTTTCTCCTCCTGTTTTTCTTCCTCTCTTCAGAACAGGAACCCTTAATTTGTGCTAAAAGCAAATATATGGTCCCCAAGAATAAGAAAGGTTCTACCATTTCCCTGAAAAAAGAGCTCAGCTGAAGAGAGTTCCTCTGATGCCAAGAAGTGATGTGATGGTTCAGGAGGTGAGAGCATGTGATGGTTCAGGAGGTGAGAGCATGTTTCTATTTTAACTCTTCACTTTTGCAGAATTGTACCAAAGACTAGCTCAAAATCATAAAAATGGAGAACAAGTACAATTACCAATATGACAAGTTCAAATTTACAGATGTGACTCAATTTTTGTAAAGTCTTGGAACACAGGGAGATCAACTTTTTGACTGGTAACAGGCAAAGACTTCTCAGTGCCTGGCAATGGTATGGATATATAACAGAATCACCACAATTATTGACTTTTCCCCCAGTCAGCCCCCTCTAAGTAGTTACCCTGCTCTCACCATGATCCTCATGAAAAATCCACACCCCCAGCAGCTGCAGAAGCTGCAAGAGCAGAGAGCAAAGCCCAGGGGTGGGCAGAAAGTGAACACTGAGATAGAGTCACCTTTTGAGCCCAGCTGGACCAAGGTGCCTCAGGCACCAGGGTGAGCTACAAACACCTGCCCTGTGAGGCCTCACCCAGCTGAGGGAGCAGCACGGAAAGGAGGAATTTCTCTCTCTCTCCCAGCACAAGGGGGTCAGCTGGGCAGTGTCAGGAGTCTGTGTACACACACCCTGTGTGTGCTGCATCAACACCAGGACACTCCCTGTGCTCTGCCAGGCTGAAGCAGCACTTCCAGGCAAGGCTGGAATGAAGATTGTAGCCCCGGTTTCATGCCTGAGATATCTTGGTTTTCTAAAATTCTTTTCCCAAGGAATTTTGTAAACAGGAGAAATGTTTTTGTAACTGTAACTTTGTTTTCATTCTTTCCCTAGGAGAGACTTCCTCTTGATGTCCCTCTGGTCTGACCAATGTGATTGAAGAGGTTTGTCTTTGTTTCATAATCAAACTGGTCTGTGTAGAACAGTATAAAAGGAGACACATCCCAAAAATAAAAGAGTCATTTTCAGCCTTCTGAAGTCAGAGTCTGTGCTGTTGTAGTGTACAACAACATCAGAAGATTTCTCTTTTCTTCAACAATAATACTACAAAACAGTCTCACACCTACCTTGTAATTTTATCACATATCGTAATCCAACCATATAGCATTAATGTCCAGCTCCTGAAAAATGCTCAGAAGCTCATGAATATCAACCCTGTTTCTGAATATTGGCTTATCAAAATATCTATTTAAGCAAACAGGCATCATGTATTTGTAACAGTCCTGGGTCTGTCACGTTAAAGGACACTGACAATGATAATCTATTTATGAAAATCATTTTAATGATCTGCAGTACCTGCCCAGTGGCTGACCCACCTCTAGAAACCATCTGCAGGTATCAGGAAATGGAGACAAAATCCTGATCACCCAAATGAGTTGGTGTGAGGGTGTGGAGGTCCGGAACAGGAAACCCCACTGTCCTCTAAAACATGAGAGTGCCCTCCTGCCTCCCCCCATGCTGCTGCCCCCTCCTCTCAGCCCCTGTGCAGAAGAGGCTCCAAGGGACACCCAAAGAGCTCTTCCTGCAAACTTTCAAGCAGAAGAGATGAAAAACAAACCCCTACATATCAAAAGCAAGAAATCACCCAATGCTCCCTGCATTCAAATTAAGTAAAGCAAAACCAAAGGAAATATCTTCTAAATTTGACCTTCACTCGTGCCTTTCATGTCCAACTACTGACTTTGCTTTCATTTCCACTCCTTTACCTGGCTACCAATTTACCTGCAAAGAAAGATTAATGAACACTGGCTCAGGGCCAGCCACAACACAGGACCAAGTGCATCCTCTCCCACCAGGTGGGTCTTGAAAAGAGGCAAAAACCTCCCCACTGCTCCAGGTAAATCCTTGCCTGCTTTATTCCTGGAGGGCTTGGCTCACACAGCTGTAATATAAATTATTTTCATTTCTCCAAAGACCTTTCTTTCCTGAAGCTACTTGTGTCCTGGCAGTGCATGCTTTGAATTACAAAGGTGATGTCTTCACAGCCTCCTGGTGCTAAACTATCCCAAATTTTATCTTAAACATTGTGCATCTTCTCCCCATCCCTCCAGCTGCTTATTTTAATTGGGGAGCCCAGGATTAGGGTCTGGAGATATCAAATTCAGTTCACTCCTGGCATTATCCCATTCTGCACCAGGTTCTGCACTGATTCAAAGCTGTGCCCTGGGATAAGGAAGCCCCAGAAGGGATTGTGAGACACAAAACTCATGCTAAAAAATAACTTTTAGAAAGCAGAAAATTGTTTCAGGGGGAAAAAACTCAACCAACCATTTTCACGCATTCAACTTAAAAAGTGTGATAAACTCCTCTGAAATAAATAGCACAAAACAGAATAAACCTGTCAAAGGAATAATACTCCAGTGTATTAGAAGACAAAATGCAGCAACAAACAGATTTGAAGTGGGATTAGATCTGTTTAAAAAATACATTATCTGTCTACAAAACCAGAATGTATTTCAGGAAACAAAAGAAGCCTCTTCAATGGATTTGAGGGAGCAAATTTGAGGAGTTATTAAATCAACAGTTTTTATGTGTAGCAAAATTGTGTGGGAACAGCAGGAACTTTTTCCTTTCCTCATTTTCCACTGAGTTTTTTTGCAGTCTTCCCCTAGCCCAAGATTTCCCTGATCACATTTCAGAGCCAAGTTCTTTACTGATTTCAATATTCTCCAGGAAGTTTCCTTCTTCCCATGCTGATGCACTACCAAAAATCAGGACCTTTTTTTTCCAATGCATTTGAACTTCCCAGTAATCCCAGCACCTTTCTGTCCCTGTATCATCACAGCAGTCCTGATGTGTCAATAATCAGGATTGTTGAATTATTTCAACAATTGAAATAATTGTTGGGTGAGGAAGTCATAACTAGGCAGGAATAACTGTGCAGCACTGGGAGAGGAGTATTCCTAGAGAAATGGAATCCATCCAAACAATGAAAATGCAACTCTCCCTTCCTGTTTATCTCATGGAATGCTGTCACATCTCAGCCACTCCTTCTGTGCACATCAGGCTGAAGCAGAAGAACCTATTCCCACAAGCTGATGGGATCTCCCCTCTATATTTAAATTTTCTGGAGTTAATGGTGATCCTGATCCCAGTGCTACATATGATGGGGCAATTTTATGGCACAGAGACCTCCAAGTTCCTTCTGATGGAAACTGCCAAACCCTGGAGAGGTTCTGAACCTCCCCACTGTGAGTGACTTTACTCCCCACTGTGAGTGACTTGCTGGGCTGAGGCTCAATTCTGCAGCATCTGTGGCTCCTGCAGAAGTTTCTATAGAAACTACAGTTTCTATAGTTCCTCTGCTCTTCCACAGAGGGCTCATAGAATCCAGATCTCCTTTTCTTGCCACCATTTCTCCGACAGCAGGACTCAGCTGCCTGTGAATGAGCACAATAATCAGCCCCAGAGAATGGCACAGCTTTAATTGGAGCTGCAATCTCAGCTCCAGGCACGCTCAGGGTCACTCAGCCTGTGCAGAGGGGGCTCCATGGGGCTCTCCCACCACACTCCAGTGCTGCTGTGAAGATTTAAGGGCTTTTGAGCCTTCAGCTGACCCTCAGCACAGGCACATCTCCACCTTGGCACTGAAGGAATGTCATGAAAGCACTGCCCCCCCCTTTATACTGTACTTAGAGCAACTGTAAAAGTAATTTCTCATGCAAAACAAGTATTAAACAAGAAGTCATGAAGCTGCTCAGAGCTCTGGAAATTTGACCAGTTTTCCTTTTCCTGAACTGATAATCACCTGTGCTCAAGAGGCTGGGCGGGTTTCTCGTGGTCACCTGGTGTCTACCTATCACTGCTAAGAACAAGCAAAATGGTTCCCAGGCAGCATGCACGAGACAAAAAAAGGGAAAAAAATAAAAATGTACCTCATAGTGGTTATTATAGTTCCATTCTTTCATTTGCAAGAACTCACATTTTAAGGAAAGGAGAAATGAGTATGGGGAGATAAGGAACCATTAATGAGCCCTCTGCCTTGGTTTCAATTACACTGTGAAATTAATTTAATGCACTTTAGGAATACAAGAGGTAATCGTTCTCTCTTGGTAAGAGGTTGCAATTTTCTCTAATAAAGTGTCGATATA
This sequence comes from Argya squamiceps, assembly GCA_037834095.1. Taxonomy (NCBI): domain Eukaryota; kingdom Metazoa; phylum Chordata; class Aves; order Passeriformes; family Leiothrichidae; genus Argya; species Argya squamiceps. Next base: position 3,485,677 of record JBBMKD010000067.1, on the reverse strand, counting down.
AATATGTTGCTTTAAGACAGGGAGAACAAGTCAGTTAATTCAGAAAGAATGGGACATATTAAAACAAATGCTGTCAAGGAAACCAAATGGCAAAACCCATAAATAACCCATCTGAATGAAAATTGTATGGCAGAGAGCTGGTAAATTGAGGTTTAATTATAAACATTTTTAAAGAGTGTTTTATGTTAATGAGATGCATCCAAGTGCCTAATGCTGTGAAAGATAACATTAGTCCAGTAATTTAAAAAAAAAAAAAAAATTGGAGTAGCACATGTGAGAAGGGAAGTGGCAAAGAGATCTGAGACCAAGGAATCTGAAAAGAAATACACATGTAGATACAAAAGGTTCATAATGTTGAACATGCTGGCAGAGTGTGGGATGGCTACACAGAGTGGACAAACGCAGGGAGCTTTCTGATGGGTCACCCAGCAAAGGCTGGGGGTGAGTCCCTGCCACTGCCCCTTCCCACAGCTGTGGGAACTGACAGTGCTCAGAACAGGGATTTTTAGGCTCCAGGCAGTGCCTTGAAGCCTGTGAGAAAGCCAAGTACAGAACTCTCTCAGTCTGGGTCTGGGAAATCATGGGGAGGAACCTAAACAATCCCTATGAACACTCCCTGTAGATCTTCTCCTCCTGACCCTGGTGTGTTTCCAACTTGTTTACTGGTAGAGATGTTTACAAAAAGGTGGTGCCCTAAAGGACCAATCCTATTCATTGTACCCAA
>JBBMKD010000067.1:3446560-3484853 GCA_037834095.1 Argya squamiceps | reverse complement strand
TGTTTCCAACTTGTTTACTGGTAGAGATGTTTACAAAAAGGTGGTGCCATAAAGGACCAATCATATTCATTGTACCCAAATGCTGTATAAAAGAATCTTTCAATAAACTTTGCTCTAAGCCCTCTGAAGAAATCAGAGTTCTACATGTCCTTACATGAGCTGTCCTGAACAGTAAGGATACACAGGCACCCCCAGCCCTCACAGGGAGGCACTGGATGGAGGGAAAGGAGCTCAGGGGATGTGCTGGTCCTGCTGCTCTGAAATGCTGCTGCCACCCCCTCCTCCCAACATTTAATAACCCAACACAAAAGGATTTGAGAGCTTTTTCTTGCCACCACAAGAATCAAGTTCATCTAACCAGGAACAGCACTGAGAGAACCACGAAGAGAGAGCACCACCAGGGAGCTGGGCTGAGCTGAAAAGGGCTCATCTGAGTGGTTTATTTCTGGCTAGAGAGGAGGGGAGAAAGCTGGGAAAATCCAAAGTTTTTTTTTTTTTTTTTTTTTTTTTTTAATTTAGTTCATTAAACTACTTTTAAAGTTCTTTCCTTTTCTTGGGACACAGAAAGCAAACACTCCCTGGCAGCCTGCTGGAGGAGAGGCAGTGGAACAGCCCCGTGTGTGTCTCCCAAGCAATTAAAGAGACTCGGCTCCTGAGCAGGTGCCTCGCAGCAACACCCAGGATGTGTTACAGTCCCCCAGTAACACATGCCTAACACATTTCACTGCCTAATTACTCCCACACTCACGTTTAGTGCCCTTGTTAATCCAGCACTTCAAGAGAATTCCTGCCTTGCTTAAGGACGCCTCGATCCTAATCTTCCTGTCACTGGTGTAAATCAGAACTCATTTCACTGCTGCTAATGGAGCTGCTGCAGTGACAAATGTCTGGGAATGGGAAAATTAGGCCTCTGTTCCAAAATGAACATTTAGTCTGGCACCAGTAGCATGTATTTATTTTCTTGCATCAATTTTTTTTTTTCCCCCCTCTGGTACCAACTCAAAGCAGAGCTTTTAAGGCTGAGATTAATCCTGACTCCAAAAATGGGGTTTTTTTTTCCTGATTCCTACCAAAGACACCACAGTGGCATCCTCACTGGCAGCTCTGTTGATTTTGTTCAAGGCAGCCTTCAGGTTTGCTCATTCTACCCTCAGGAAAACACCAATGCAAATAAAGGGGAACACAGAGCGATGCCATTAAGGATAATCAATAGAATGAACAGACAGAAGACAGCACAGACACAGGAGGTCATCTAGAACATCCCAGCTATCAGCCTTCCATCAAGGACAGGTGTAATTACAGTTTTGTGAGTGTCTCTGTGCATTGCCCCACTGCAGAGAGAGGGCAGGTCCAACACCCTCTCCAGGGGCTGTCCCTTTATCCATATGGGGTTAATGTATGGTGGGAATGCACAGGACACATGGAAACCTGACACTGTGGGAAAGCTCACACAGCCACGTTGTCCAGCTGCAGCTCAGCAGTGGCAGCTCCTGTGACATCCCCACACCCCAGCTGGTGGTGCTCCCTTGCCTGCCAGCCCTGCTCCTTTGGAGAGCTGAAATCAGCCCCTCCTGGGCCATTCCAGGCTCCGTGCCCAGGGCCAGGCACTGGGAATTACAGCACTGAAACTCACAGCCAGGCCAAGAGGAAAAGGATTTCCACAGAGATTTCTGCTATCCACACAGAGGAATACGATATCTGCCTATAAATCAAAAGTGGTATGGATCAAAAGTGATATAAATCAGAAGTGATATGAATTGAGACAGCGAGAGTAAACACTAGAACTACCATCATTTCTTGTCCTTTTCCATTCAAGTCAATAAAGGAAAAAAACCTCAAGAATAAGATCACCAAAAAGCAGTGGCTCTAGACATCCTCAGGCTCTACCCATCTCTTTTCTATCTCTTATTAAATTAATCCTAGCAGGAGATTCTTTTTTAAAAAGAGATGACATTCAGAACCAACAGAAGGAGGGGGCTCATTGACTGGGTGGCTCAGTGACTTTTCCTGGTGACCTGACAGGGTTAATGAAAATTACCTCATTTGCAGAAGTCAACTGAAGGTCAAACACTTATGGGACACTTTACTGAGGTACCCAAATCAGAGAGTGCAACCAAAAGGTTGTGCCAGAATGGGATTTTTCAAGCTGTGTTAGTCATTTTCTTTTGAATAGTCACAGAACAAATATCTTTCCTGCTAGCATGACAACATTCTTCCACCAGCTCCAGAAAAATGAAACAACTGAAATGGAAGGAGCTACAGGTTTCTGAAAATTAATTAATCCAGTATCTCTGACCTCATGAAGAGACTATGCTATTGGAAAAGCTTGTGGAGATTCATTTCACCCAGTCCTGCTCTTGCTCTTTCTACCACCAGAAAGCCAAAATCAGGTATTTGAAATGATCACACTGCTACCAGCGGAGAAAACTGAGAGGAAGGAGACACATAGACTAAGACACATAGAATGTTTGCAACCCAGAGAATGAATTAAATAAAGATTTTACAAGGAACTTGTAAATAGGAAAGGAACAAGAGGGTGTGGGGAGGACCAGAGGCACAGATGAGAAGGAGAAATGGGAGAAATGGCTCCTCCTCCTCAGATTTCAGTGGTGGCACAACTGCTTACAGCCCCACCAGTTTGCATTCCCAAATCTGAGCAGGGAGAACAGCAGCACAGGTGGGAACACACCTGCCACCCCAGAGCCTGCCTGGCTGTCACAGCCTGGGCTGTCTCCACAGGGAGATGGAAAATGCTCTCCAATGGATAGTGGGGTTTCTTTGAGCCCTCCCAACTCCTCTGCAAGTGCAGATGCAGAAGCGATCAGGAGAAAGGACCTTGAAGTCATTAACTTCTGCCACAAAATAGACAGAAAAGAATGGAAAAAATGGGCTGGTGCCTCAAAGGATTTCTGGGTTCCTGCCAATTTTGGTGAACTCTCAAAGCCTCCACAGACAGCCATGCAGGTATTTCACATGACAGAAAGGAGCAAGAGCACAGGCTGGCCAACCTAAGTGTGGGGATGGAGATCATCTGTAGCACAGCCCATGGCAATACCCCAGCATTTCCCTACTGCTCCTTTGCAGACTACAGCCTCTGTTGGGGAAATCTTTTTACAGCTACTCTGTGTTACAAATAAATTCGTGTCTGACATCTTTTCTGGAAAAGTAGCCCCTGGGGTGATTTTGAAATCTTTAGAAGAGTTGTTAAAAGCAGCTGTAAACTCTGAGAAGGAGCTCAGGCATTGTCACCATTGGCCCCTCAAGAGCTACACCTTGTGAACCAACCTGGGGCTGTTTGTCTTGGGTTTGCTCTGTGTGACCTGGCAGCTCGGTCTGCTCTGAGCTCAGCACAGTGAAAATCAGGACTGCTCTCTCCTAGTTTGTTCAATTATACCATGAAAATGGCGTGATGTAAGAATTGTGCCCCGCTGTGTGCGAGGTTAGGCTCACACCAGATCTCCTCTTATCTACTTTGTACAGTTGTGGAGAGAACAAATTGAATAGGAAGTTAATGTCACTTTTTCAGTGATGTTCTGCCAACAGCAAGAACAGTCCTCAGGACAGAAAAGCTGTCAACAGAACGAGGGGAAGGAGGAACCACAGAGAATTATACCCTACGTTAAACAAAATATCAGAGGCCACAAACACAGCGGAGTGGTCCTGGAAATTGTTGTTCTGCCTTGGCAATCTTCCTTTATAAAAAAATAAAAGAGGAAAAAAAGAGGCTGGTTCTTTGGCTAGGAACTGTAATCAAGTTGTGCCACCACTGCAGTTTTTACATTTCTGGTATTGTGTTTTGCAGAAAGAGAGACCCACGTACCTTTTGTTGCCAGCCGGACACAGTTGATTTTTGTTTCCTGAAAAATAAAAAAACACAAGAAAAATATATAGGAAAACATCACAGTGTGTAATTTGCCCATCTACAATAAACACACATTCCTTTAAAAAGCTACTAAAAATACATGTATCTTTTCTTGCACTTCATCTTTGAAAATACCACCGAACAGTTCTTACTGCATAAAACACTCCAAACTATTGGACTTGCCTGCAGTTGGTTCTCTTAAGTATTGAAAAGTTGGGAGTGACAGCACGTTTCTCCACGCTCCACGTGTGAGTGATGGGTCCCACAGAAGGGCCTGATTAGCTAATAGAATTTCCCAGTTAAATGACCTGCTCTGTAATAGACTGACAAGCCTTGGGTCAAAAGTACACGCCACTGTACATCTCATTTTCATGCACCATTGCTGCAAATTTCACAAATTGGGTATTTATTTAAACACATGGCAAACAGACACTGAAGAAGTCATTTGAATATCTCAGCTCTCTGATGGATGTGGAGCAGACCAACATTCTGTGCTGCTGCCTCTGCCAAACGAGCTGTTCTAACAACCCTCACCACTGCAGCTCCTCATTGCAGAGCTGGGACAAGCCCAACGCTGTGTGTTCAATCCACCCTGGAGCCTGCAGAGCTGCACAGACAGGATTTGGATCTGAATGTTGTATTTGGCTTCACAAACAGCTCAAACTCAGCAGCCTTCTCAGGCCACCACTGCTGCAAACACAACCTTTGTGGAGTCCCCAGCTCCTCATTGCACAGCCCTTCCTGGCAGGGCTTGCTGCTGTCCAGCCTGATTGCCATCCAAATGAGGATGTGCTGCTTGGTTAAAGAGCTGCCTCTGTCAGGCTCTAATCTGCTGCAGGGTTTGCAGAGCACTTTATGCCTCTACATGTCTCAGGTGTAATGAATCCAGCATAAATTACTGTGCTAACAATGCTCCATTAATATGGATGCTGTCTGTGCTCTGGGAACAACAGCCCAGCAAAGCACTGCTGAGCACCTCCTTCCATCCTCAAACAACTGGACAAGCCTTGTGGAAAGCTGAATTTGCTCGTGGAGAAAATTGCTCCATCTGTGACAAATCCTCCTTGGCTGGAGCAGACACACATGGCCCCACTGTGCCTTCTCCTCATGTTTTTGTTGTACATAGGAAGGAGATGATTGCAGATCCATGCTGGGAAACACTGGGAATCACAGCAGCAATCCCCTCTGATCCCTTTCTGTGATGCCACACAATCTAGATACAAGCCAACCCGTGTGCAGTCTGAAAACAAGATACTCAGGACAAACCCTCCCTTTGACCTTGCCTTCAAACTCTCTCAAGGAAATCATGGATCCTCAAGGACAATAATCCACGTCCATTTCCCAGCCATGTATGCTCCAGAGTGGGACTGAAGCTCTGTTTATCCCAGTAAACCAGAGACATCTCTTTGGTTACACCCCTTTGTCCCTCAAAAATCAGCTCCCCTGCACAACCTGCACCAACACTGGCACAGCTGCACACAGAGCTCCCCACTCCCCTCTGCCTCGTGGGTGACAAGTTTGAACTGCCAGTTATTCTGGAAATCCAAAGTCTTTGTGGCTGCTTGTGATGTACAAAGCAGGAAAAACCCAGCTTTGTTTTCAGAGCTGTCTCTGCACATGGTGCTGGGAACAAGAAGACAGAGAGATCCTGATGTAGTTTCTGATTTACAACAAGCTGACCTGGAAATTCAGCAATGAAGAGTAAAATAAAAAATAACAACGTAAGATTTTTGCAATCTACAAGTAGGTGGACACTTGCTCACACTTTGTTGAGGAAAATTTTCTTGTGTATTTGTTGCTTTTTGCTGATTTCAGAATGTAACAGAAAGCTGGAGAAATTAGTCAGTGCTGGAAAAAGAGCCTAGGGTGATCTCCTCTGTGTATTCCTGCACGTGACCCTCCCACAGGGTGATTTGGGAAAACAGAATTTGTTCTGTTTGAATCTGCATCCACTGATGGCTGCACTGAGCACAACCACAGCTGTCAGGAGAACTGGCACTGCCAAAAGCGAGGGCTAGAGGAACAAGACATGGACTTCAGAGCTTCATTTCAAGTTGCATCTTCTGAGAAGGAAAATGTAAAAGCTCCTGAACAGACACCAGGCTCCCAGCTCCCAGGGGTGCTAAAGTTTAAAGACTTGAACTTACTCCACATTCTGGATTAGGGTTGATTATTCCATTGTTGTCCACTGATCACCCCACTGCTCATCTCATGAAAACGAGATCCCTTTCAATTTACTGCATTTTCCTTTGGTTGATACTGAGAATTGTAAGTTTGCATGAATCTTTTTAAGAAGAAACAGAATAAATAAATACATCCCCCCCTCAAAAAAAACCCCAAAAAAACCCCAACCAACCAAAAAAATATCCCAACCCAAGTATCCCCCCCATAAACAGTAAACCCACTTTCCTACAATCATGTTTGTTTTCTGATAAATATTACTTTTGCTTCAAGGCACTTTCCTGTACACAGTAAAGATCATAGAATGTTAATGGGCTGGAATGCACCTTAAAGTGCCATAGGCAGGGACAATGCTTTTATTTTTTTTTTTTCCTAAGCTACATTTCCCATCTTTCAATCTGTACACACTACTTTTTGTCCTGTCACTGCAGGGCGCTTCTCTTTAACCACCAGCAAAGCAGAAATAAACAATGTGGGTAATTACCAATGTTCCATCCAGATTGCTTAAAGCAATGGCAAGAAAAATAATTAAATAAAGAGATAATAATAGAAGTTTTAGGAAAAAAAGCCCAAATAATTCCCCAAAATTCAGTCTCTGTGTTGTTTCTGAACATTCTTTTAAATACTGCAATATTTAATTCCCATTTTATGGTATCACAGAAGTTTTACAAGGTCTTATATATCTACAACAATCTTATTGATAACCAGAGAGCCAACATATTCTGCATATCTGTTTCATGTTATGGCTGAACTCACAGGAATAACTTAAATTAAGATGCCAGTACTGCTCCAGCTCTGTATCACTGCCAGGTTAAGGCAGACATTCTACAGCCAAACAGTAATGGAACAATGCAGGCACATTCTCACTGAGATCCTGGAACAGGAAAACACTTCATGGCTACATCCTGCAGCTCTTCATGCAACCCTCACTTTCCAACATGCTCCACATCCTGAAAGCTCACTGCAGAGTAAGTCCATCCACATCTTACCTCAACACATTGATGGAAATTTGTCTTCTGGAACTTATTTACCAATGAATCAAAGAAGATTATGGTGTACCCTCACTCAAGGCTGAAGCCTGGCTCTATTTTTAAGTCCATTCTTATCTGTCCTCAACCATGGAGAGATAAAAGCACTGTGTTTCAGGCAGCCTGTTCCTGCAGGGAGGACCTGCCCCCACCATCAGCACAAGCTCTGGAGAAGGACTGAGGAGCTGGGCAAGCCCTCTCTGCCCACACAGCTCCTGCCCACAGCCTGGAAACTGCACACCACAAGCCTGCTTTGGCATCCCCCTGAATTCCCAGGGCTTTTTAAAACTTTCTTTAAATACAGCTTGATTCTTTCATTTTAGAAGCAAAGGAGCTGCTGCTGTCTACTAATTAGCAAGGTTCCTAAATGCACATTTCACTCAAGTGAAATGGATGATAACAAGATGAGTTCTGCCTCTGTCTCTTCAGTGTTTGGATGGGAACAATTTTCTGCAGAAAAGGGCTACGAGGGCAGCAGGACATATGTTTATGTGACAGCTGCGTCTTCACAACCTAAAAAGCCACATGATCTTTTTTTTTCCCCCCCTTTTCTTTGAAACTGACAGCTTGCTGTTTACAGACTACGAGCAACAATGAAAGCAGCAAAGCTTTTTCATCCATCTGTTTTCACACCCACCATTTTCCCTTCCCTTTACTATGATTATGATTTTGCAGCAGTCAAACTGAGCTTGCCTTGCCTGAAGAACCACCTGGCAGCCCTGGTGGGACCTGCTGTCCCCAGATGTGCCATGGGGGCTGCCCTACAACAGGCAGAGTTTTTTAGGCAGCTAAACTGGGAACAGGCAATTTTATCTGCTGCTGGACCAGACAAGGAATCATCACTCTCCCCTTGGCCTCAGTTCCAGCTTTAGCTCCCCAGAGCTGAACATGGAATTGTTGGCAACCTGCTTCACACAGGGCAGAAACCATGGGTTTGTCCAGTCTTAAGGAATTATTTTTTTGGTCCCCAACAAATTTTGCCCAAGTTCAGGAGTGCTCTAAATTGTGTGTTTATTTGCTATACCATTGCAGCCAGTGGTTTTAAATATGTCTGTGCAGGGTCAATGGACTCTCCTACAATTTTTATTGCCAGCTACAGGAAATTGCTGTTTCCTTCCAGAGACTAAGCCAAACCTATTATTGCTATTCCAGTTATCAGCTTTTTTTTAGTATCTGTGTCATTTGGAGAAGGGAGGTTTAACAAAGTGGTTAGGGCTTTTATTATTTACAATAGGAAGCTATTTCAATGATCTGTTGTTGATGATTGGATACCCACTCCTCTCAACCTCTCAAAAATGAGGCAGGCTGGAGGAGGATTTTATTTATTATGCAGAAAACACTCAGGTACACATCCTCTGGTCAACCAGATGTGGAAACAGGGGTGTACAAAGAGTGAAGTGTTCCCACAGCTGCACCTCCAAAATGAGACTAAGGAGTGAATGTAAGTGGATAAAGTGTACACCCAAAATCCTCCTGAACACAGAGCTGCCCAAAGCTGGTTAGTAACTCACAGAAGTGGTGCAGGCAGCCCTGATGCCATTTCATCTTTCAGAGCACGGCTCGTGCTGAACTCAAACACCTCCCAGTTTTTTTCATGGCCATCTCCACAGGGATGAATGGCACATCTCTGCTGGCAGCTCTATCCATACCTCCAAAATGTCCCAGAAGAATAATGCTGTGTGCAGTGAGCAGACCTGTCAGCATCAAGAAATCCAGCCTCAAGTCCCCTGACAATAATGAGCTGCCCGATTGTGCATGTAGTACAAGTCATTAGAGAGGCAAAAAAAATCAATAGGAATCTCGGTAGAGTCTATCATTCCCTCAAAAAAAATAATATTCTCATTGATTCCTGCAGTGCTACTTTTCACAATTCTGGGTTGAAGGCATCAGTCACCTGTTGGACCACCAAGCTGGCAGAGCAGATGGCAGCATCCCCCCCCATCCCTCCCAGCTGTGTTACACAGTCTCCTGCTCATCCCATTTAAAGGAAAAATGGCCAGGAGTTATTGATTGAAACTGTTACAGATTTCATTTTAACTCAATGAGGTAAAAGGCAGCTCCAGAAAGGATTTTTTTTCAAGGAGCTCTGGCTTCTGAGCTGCTCAAAAATTCAGGCAGGTTTCACACAGCAGCCAAAAATTCTCCCTATGGGAGCGTGGTGCTGGATCAGCAACCAGAGACCTGCAGTGAGCCAGATAAAGACCTGGGGACAATCAAACCTGCAGCTCTCAGTTTGATTATTGAGCCAGTGTAAGGATAAGGGAGGATAAGGAGTAACACAGGGTTGTCAACCTGGCCTCACCTTTCAGAGGGAAAAACACTGGCAGGGCTGAAGCTTTAAAGGGGCTGAGCTCAGGGAGGGTTTTCAGACAAGCAAATCTTCATGCTCTGTCAGGCAGCCATCTGTAGCAGGTGGCACCAGGACAAGCAGCAAACAGCAGATCCCTACCTGGATGGCTGTGACAGTGTCTGGAGATCCTGCCAGAGCACAGCCAAGCCAAATGTCCCCTCTGCTTCTGTGCCACCTCTTGTGCTGACTCCTGCTATCAACTAAGCAGTAACTAATGATGCTTCTCACTCCCATAGCCACAAAGTCTGCAGTTTCTGTGCCCCCTTCCTCTTTCTCCCCTCTCTCACTTCAAACTCTGCCATATTTCAGCTCAGCATCTGGCTGTCAGCAGTGCCTGGGAGGGAAGTTCACACAATCTGGAAGCATTTTGTGTAACAAAGCTGAAAACCCCTCAGTCTCACCATGTTCAGCTCAAATTCTTGTCTGGAGGCAGCTCCACAGTGACCAAAGTGCACCAAGGGCCCGGGACATGGATCCAGCCAGTGACAGCTTTTTCATTCACACTCTGAGACAAGCACAACAGTGCACAAGAGAAGGCAGAAGAGCTGGTGAGCTGCTTCTGCAGCAATTTGCCACACTTGTTTGGCATCCAGCTGTTAATTACGTTCCTTTCAGTGTGACAATCAGAGCTAATGGCTGCAGAGCAGACGGGAACACCAAATGAGCACAGCCCTCCATGTACAGAGGCGCTCAAACAATGCACAGCTCCTACAACACTCCTAACCTCCTCCTGATCAAGCTTTTTGACCAAATCCAGGCTGTTCCTTCAAATTAAGCTCTCCCCAGAGCCCTCTGTTTCCAAAGGAAGATGTTCTGGTTCACTGCATGAAGGCTTCTCATTGCAGCTTCCAGGTGTGGAAAGAAATTTGATCATTCCACAACCGTCAGTGATTAATGAAACTATAGAATATCCTAATTAAAAAATGAGTGGCAATGTTCTGTTAAGTTTTTTCATGTGTAAGGGAACATAAGGCTCTACTTCAACCATGCTCAATTATTGTTCTTGCAGGTTTTTTGCAGATGTGCTCTATCAAAAATCATGGAATGGTTTGGGTTGGAAGTGACCTTAAAGCTCATCCAGTTCCAATGCCCTGCCATGGGCAGGGACACCTTCCACTGTCCCAGGTTGCTCCAAATCCCATCCAACCTGGACTTGGACACTTCCAGGGATGGAAATGCCATGTTGCAGCCATAATTATTTGCAGCTATTTAGGATTTTCCAAGACCAGTCAGAGCTGCTCAGGTTACAGACAAGTGAAAACCCAGAACCCTTAAACACAAATGATACCAGCAAATAATTCTGGGAATGGAACAAAAAGCTGCTATTTACAGCTGCAAAAGTGTGAATGCAAATTGACCCTTATGTTTGAAATGTGGGTTTTAATGATTTTACCAAGAAACAGAAGGGATCAGAACAGAAGCTACTCCTCTAAAGATCCATATCCCACTCTTGGGCATTTCCTCTGTACTTTTACCCACAGCACTAGACTTTGAGGATATATAAAAGCATATCCTGTAGAAATATAAATTATTACCACAGGAGGAAATTGCTTTCTCAAATAGGAATTTACTGTGTCTGGTTGGACACTTTTCATCCTGTCACGAACTGTGCACTGTTGCATTAAGACTATTTGATTAACTTATGCTTAAAAAGCCCTTTACAATCCTGTTCCTGTTAGGACAGCCCAAGCAAGTCATCCTTTTTTGAGGCCTTAACACCTGGAATGTAGGGTGAGATGCAGGAAAAGCAGGAACACCAGTGCTGCCTGAATCCAGAACACCAAGGGAAGCCTACACTTCCATCCACACAACCCATTTATGGAACATTATATTGTACTAAAGCAAATAAAGTTTCTTCTTCCCTGGGGATCCCTTCACTAGCAATTAACTATCACACATGGGGGAACTAACTAGAAACAGAGAGACATATACATATATTCACAATTTCCTTTATAAAGGCAAATCCAGAACTGAATTAATTGATCAGTGCTGGAAGGAAACTGTATTGGCTAGAAAGGAAACCAAGGTGAAAACCAGCAGTGTTGAAGAGATTTTGTAATTGTCAGCCACACAGCTGAAGCTCTGCAGGAAAATGGTGATAAATGAAGGGTGTAAAGCACTAAGATGTGTTGTGAACACTCGTTGGCACTGCCAGCCTGTGAAACCATCCCAGTGCTCAGCAATGTGCAGCTGCATTTCAGGTACAAAAGCCACTAAAGCCTGCACCCTTCACCTTTGACTGATTTTTGTAATTTTGCTCTCTCAGGGGTGATATCGTGGAGAATTTATCTTTGTTAAAATTAAATTCCTGAAAGCACTGACAAACATGCTAATAACAGCAGACTCTGCTACCCAGATTTGTGATGCCTTTTTCATGCTCTAAGACTCTTCACAAGCACAGAGTGGCAAATTCTCTTGTGTTATGTATTAATGGAGAACAGCTGGGGAGCCAAAGTGATGCACTGAGGCTAGCTCTGGCCTGAAACAGGAGGGGTAAAAGGTCACAAATTACCCTCAGCTGGAAGAGAAGAGGGAAGAGAGGCTTCCTGTTTTCCTGTGGTGGGATGAGCTGTGTTGTGGCATTGTGTGTGTCATTTGAGTCTGAGGATGGCGCAGGCTACATTTCCTGTGCAGCCTCCATTTTAAACCCAGTATCACAGAGTAAAGATACATAAAAATATAGCATTGCAGAGGGGTAGGAGAGATGCAGACAGTCCCCACTGCAGTTCCTGACTTCCTCAAGCTGAAACTCCCAACCACAAGTGCTGCATTATGATATGGCCAAGTACAAGCTCCAAGGTAATCCAAATTCGTAACACCTCCTCCAAAATCACAAGCACTGTGAACTATAAAGATATTGCAATTATGGCTTTTAAAAGCACAATAGCCCCTACTGTGACATTCATGCTTATGGAAGGATAAAAAAAAAAAAAAAAATCTAAATTCTAAGCAGCTCATTTAGTAAATCACATGGCAACATGTGCCTTTACAGAATCAGGGTCCTCAACAGATTTCTCATTGGATCTGATCATCAGAGAGAGATTTGAGTGAAGGACAAGTAATGGCATTTCTTGATTTTCATCAGATTTCTCTAAGAGGGTAATAAGAAGGAGAAGTTAAACCAGCATCCGATCGAGAAGGAAGGAGAATGATGAGGAAGACAAGAGAGAGAGGCAGTCACACTTAGAGATGCAGCTCAATTTTGCCTGCACTTACTCCATTGGCCTTGCTAAGAGCCTGGAAGTATATGCTGTAGCTTTTCAGTGGAGAAAGAGGAGCATTCCAGTAGCCATTGTAGGTCTTGTTGTCCCCCACGGTGAAGGGCTGTGTGACAGGGAGGTTGATGGGCTTCAGCTCTGCTGCAAAGTAGTGAGGGGAGTCCAGGCTGGAGGCATTCTTGTAGCTCACTGGCACAGAGAAGCACTCGATGATGTCTGCAGCTCTCCGGGCTTTCTGCAGCTTCTCCTCCTTGACAACAAGCTGGTAGACACTGGGAGGGAGACAGAAAGGTGAGATTAGAGACCCCAGAGCCTTGAACATCAGGAATGTTTCCAACAATAAAAAGACAAGAGTAGAGTAAAGTCAGGAGCACCCAGCAAGGACAGCTCCTGGCACAGCAGCAGCAGGGAGAGTGGCCACTGAAAGGCACTGTGGGGGCAAGATGCTGGCCTGTGGGAACTGCCAGTGGTCAGAACAGGGATTCTTAGGCTCCAGGCAGTGCCTTGAAGCCTGTGGGAAAGCCAAGTACAGAACTCTCTCAGTCTGACCTGGGAAATCATGAGGAGGAACCCAAACAATCCCTATAAACAATCCCTGTAGACATCTTCCTCCTGACACCTGGTGTTTTTGCAACTTGTTTACTGGTAGAGATGTTTACAAAAAGGTGGTGCTCTAAAGGACCAATCCTATTCATTGTATCCAAACACTGTATAAAAGAATCTGTCTTTCAATAAACTTTGCTATAAGCCCTCTGAAGAAATGGGAGTTCTACATGTCCTTACATGAGACGCCCTGAATCGTAACAAAACTGGCTATGTGCTCTGTTGGTTTAATTGAGTAGATAAGGATAAACCTTGGCGAAAGTCAGGGTGGATTTTGATCATGTCACTCTTTAGGAAAAGGAGTAACTAATGAAACATCCAACCTAGAATGGATTTTTAATGTGCTGAATGTTGGCAAGCAGGTGGTTTCTCCTTCAGCCACCAAAGTGAAACATGAATTGGTTGCTTGGGCCAAAGGGTGGCCACAGTAGAGGAGAGCATGAGCAGGTGGCAATGGTGCCAGGTGCCTTTGGAAACAATTTCAGAGTGCAAAAAGCTGTTGAGGCCAAAAAGAATCTTGAAGATCACATTTTTTGAATATTTTGATGTCCACATAAAGACCTGGTGAGGCCCTGGCACATGTTTCCCAGAGAAGCTGTAACTGCCCCTGGATCCCTGGAAGTGTCCAAGGCCAGGCTGGACAGGGCTTGGAGCACCCTGGGACAGTGGAAGGTGTCCCTGCCCATGGCAGGGGGTTGAAACTGGATGGGCTTTAAGTTTCCTCCCAACCCAAACCATTCTGGCATTCTATGACCTCTTTTTGGGACATCCTGCAATGCAGAGTTCTCTAATTCCCAATGGCAAGTCTCCTTCTACCTTCCATCCCTCCAGGACTGTTTATGTACTGAGCAGGTGGCTTTATAGCTCTCTCAATCCACTTTTGTTTCAAGGAACAACAACGACTCCTCATATTCTCTCTGACTCTATGAAATGGTAATCCTTTTTGATTCCTGCTAAGCTTTTTGGCCATTATGATATATAATAGCAATCTTGTTATTTCTAGCTTACTATTCCAGGCTCAGAGCCTGCAAGGCATTCAAATGTACTCTGCTGGGTTTTTTTTTCTTTCCTCCTCAGGCAGCTAACAAAGCCCTGGAGTTCGATGCTACCCTAGCCCAGGCAGGTTTTACGGTGTGTTTAACACCACTCACACACTTGACAAAGAGAGACAGGGCTGCAGTCATTTTCCTGGGTGTCAGGCTATTCAGATGTGCTGCCCTCACCTGTCTGTGTCAGGCTGGGCCTTTGTTCCCCAGACAGGGGAGATCGATGTAGAGATTGGGGCCAGCCCGCAGTGTATCACTGTCCCGGCTCTCACGGGCTCATTGCTGCTGACAGATTGCTCGGGGAAATTTCTAGCATAGCAATAGCTCATCAGTGCTCCTGTGAGAAGGGGAGTTCTGCCTCCTCCAGCACGCAGCCCTTTTTGAATTTTAGCTTTTGAATTCCCAGTTCGTGGGTCCCGTGGGGATCTGGCTCATGCTCAGCTGACAGCGGGGCAGGCAGGGAAGCACTTGGAAAGCATTTGGCTCCCACTGCTAGACACAATCCCAGCTAATCTGTACAAGCACGAGCAATTTATGAATTACTCAACACTAAAGCTGTCCTTACACTGGCATTTGCTAATGTAGCAGGAGCACCAGCTGCATGGACTGCAGCCTTTAATGATGTCCCATCAGCGTTTGGGAAAGCTGTCCTCCTCCTACAGTTCATCAGAGCCTTTAATAAAATATTTTAGACCTTCTCTGATATTTATTTTACAATTTTATAAAGACAAAAACAGGTTTCCAAGCAACACTTTAAGTATTATCATTGAGGATGCAGTGGGAGCTGCAAGCCTGTTCAATACAAGTCCTCTCGCAGCTCAGCAATAGCAGCTCTTACTGACCACTGTTTACTGAGAGTGTACATTCTTATTCTGACCCTTCTCTCTGGCAATAATAATCTACACTGCCGGGAAAGTTTGTCATTTTGTTTGTCAACCATGTGCAAAATTGTAGCTGACACTTTTATGGACATTTGCCAGATGCCTTCTAACCTAAAAAAACATTTGGTTTCTGTTTCATCCAATCCTTAACACTTGCATTTTCTGGTCATAGAAAATGTTTCCTTTAGGTATATACACAAATATATATGTACAGACATATATTAATCTGATTTCAGCCTACACAGAGGCCAAGAACTCCCCCATCCTCTCTCCCCAGACCTGAGGGTGACACTCATTGTCTCTGCTATCCCACTTGCAAGCCATGAACTCTCTCAGTCTTTGGAAAAGGGGAAGCTCCCAGGGACATCAACTTCCAGGTAACTGAACTTTTCCCCAGATCATTAGAGCACTACAGACACTTTTTATCATGAGCAGGAGTTTTGATACATACAGAACCCAGTCACAGATAACTCTTTTGCCTCTATTCTTTCACATTTTCTCTTTCCCACTTAGCTGTTAACACACTTCTTTTCCCTTCACAGGGATAACTCATGCTTGTAGTGGCTTGAAATTTTACTTTTAATGGTTTTTCTTTTGAAATGAATCAAGGTTCCTCTGGAAGCACAATGGTGTGCTCACAAACATTCAGCTGGGGTGTAGCAATTGTTCCATTTGCATTCAATTTAAAATCCTGCTCATCTCCTGCTCCTTTTCCATGGAACAGGTATCTGAGCTAGCACTGCTGTCATTGCTCCCTGTGGCTAAAACCCTCCTCTGGTGACATAGAGGGGAGACTGGCTGATTTCATGGCATTTTTCTCCCTGATGCCCAATTCACACTGCTTGCCCTCATCTTTGCTTTGACTGCCTGGCTGGGGGTGCAGCATCCTCCAGCCTTGCTCCTCTCTGAGCCTGGGCAGGAGGCCACTCTCAAGGGCAGTGGTCGAGCAGCCAAGAGCATGTCTGAGCTCGAAGCTTACTTTGCGCTGGAGAATATCACTCTGAGCTCTGGTTCCCTTAATCAAATGCTTACTCTGGGTCTCACTTTCTGTTTTGATCTGTCTAGATCCTCCAGAAGGGCAGGATTCCTAATTCAGCCCAGCAAGGACACAGACTGGTACAGACTTTTCTTTTTTCTATCATGATTTGGTTTTTGTGGGGTTTTTTGGTTTTTGTGGGTTTTTTGGTTTTTGTGGGGTTTTTTTGGTGAAGTTCTTTAGGTTTTTTGTGGGTTTTTTCTTTTTTTTGGTTTTGGTTTTTTTTTGAGTTATGCTCTTCTCCTCCTGTTGTGTTTATACCTAGGAGCAGAATTTCTCTCCCTGCCTTTAGGCCATTTTCAGAGATCACCTTCTCTGCATTAACCAGTCAAGTGATGCCAAGCACAACAAGTTCTTCCACACCTGCATTGAGGTGCTCTTGGAGCAAAACCCCACCAATCCTACACCCAAATGGAACTGCTCTGGGAATTGTGAGTAACAAAGGTTTCATTACCCACCCTAAAGTTTAGCAAACCATCTGCATTACTACAACATTTCTCAAAAGAGTAAAACTAATCCAGCTTTGCTCAGAAGATGGAACTTGGTGGGATACACCACAATCCCCAGTGGTTGGGCACCACCTCAGGATAAACTTGGTGAGCAGAATCTGCCCTTTTGGCCTGAAAGAGTCCTTCAGCTGCACCCACAGCTCTGCCTCAGGGCTGAGCACGGCTGGCCCTTTACAATTTGCTGTCCCTGACAATTCTGTAACAGCACTGTGATTACAGATGAGGGAGAGGAGCAGTGGTTTTCCAAAAAGTGGTGCTGGAGGGAAGGGTAAGAAAAGCAGTAGGCAATAAAAATAAGTTGGAGATATCCAAACTATTCTAATAGCTCTTATTCCATCTATCAGTAGGCAGTAACAGGGATCTGGGGCTCTCCCCAATTCAGGCTTCAAAGCTGTCAGGATCAGCTGACATGGATTTCCTGGCAGGAATCAGTGCCAACGCCCAGCTGGATACGAGTGTCAGTGTCACACATAGAAATGATATTAAAAGAGACAACAAAAACAGAGCATTCAAACTCCTACACAAGATAACAACTTCAGTGCCAGTGAAATGAAAGATGATACAGCCACACTAACTCCTGCACTCCAGTTTTTAATGTCAGGACACATTTGGAAACCCTGCAATCAAACACACGTGGGTGTGCTGCAGGGCAGTGGTTAGCAGGGGTTTTGTGCTCCCAGTGCCACCCCAGCCCACTTTGGTGCAGCCAAATAATGCTGCTGTGTCCCCTTAAAAAACACCAGGGACTGCTTTCCAAACATCCACAGGCTCTGCTCTCCAGAGAGCTCTCCAGGGATTCTCAAATCTGGGCCACAAAACAAATGCCTGATCTCCTAGAAGGCTGGGGACCTGACTGCCCTGTGAGCAGCTGCACACTCTGATTGGAAAAGGAGGCCAAAACTGGGCTCCTTTATAAATTTCAAAGGCCTTAGGTAGATAAATACACATCAATTTAATAGAAGATTTTTAAAGTTTTGACAGCTTGGCTGTAAATCACTGATAAAAGCACCCACCATAATGGGCCACAGCACAAGTGTTGCCTGCAGAGGAATGAAAGGTGCCCTTATCACCATCTACAAGGTAATTTTTTAAATGATGAGTTCCCTATTCAGCGTGGAAAAAAATCAACATTCCCAGTCACAGCCCATTTCTGTGATGGAGATCTGTTTGCCTCAGGCTTCTCCTTCCCCTGGATCTTGATTTCTTTTTGAGGATAGACTGACACAACACTTGTCCACAAATTAAGTATTAAGGCCAGTCTCAAATGCTGAATGTAGGATGCCCAGGAATGTGAGGAGGAAAAGCTGAGTCAGAGCTCTCCATAAAGCACCCAACATCTGGCCCATGCACTTTGGTATCCTGACACATCAAAAAGGTGAAACCTTCCCTATGCTCTTGATAATGAGAGGGTAGGGAAAGGAGTATCATCTCTTTGTAACCTTGCAGTGATCCACTCACCTGAATTATTAAAGCTTAAAAGAAACAATGTTTCAGCAGCTGAGTACTCCCCCTGGACCAATCTCATTATTAAGCTTTCCTTCACATCATATAAAGATTCAATGTATTTTCATTTAACACATAAATTTATTATCAGCCATATATTATTTCCAATGTTATTTTCTCCCAGGGAGTAAAAATAAGTGGCAATTAGTACAGCTTGATCTTGTAATGCCTTTTTTTTAGTAGACTACTGTTGGAAGGTTTTGTTGTTCATCCTACAGAGAACAGGAGCTTCCCACTTCCAGCTCAGATGAACACTTTACTTTCAGAATAACTGACAGGCTACAGGAAGTAAGAGAGTAGTGGTTTCCTTATTACTGGTTATTTTAATTCAAAGGATGAAGGACAAAAAGGAGCAAATGAAGGAAGGATAGAAAAGATTTGTGCCTCCCCGTGTGGGATGTAGCAGCTGACATGGAGCTGGACATTGAATTTCCACTCCTACACAGATTCTATGGAAGGAAGAGATCCAAGTATTCCAAAAGGGCCATCCAAACCCATGAAAATAAACCTCAAATACTGTCTGACCAATCCACAAGGCTCATGTGCTGCATCAGCAGCACATGCACAGGGACAAAGTACAATAATTAGAGGGACCAACAACTTCTTCTCAGCTTCTTCTCCCTTGTGGGCCACACAAGAATCCAGCTACAGATACTGAGCACCAGCTTTCTATCATTTGATCATTCCATTTAACTTGTGATCATGTTAAATTTGGTTGAGCCAAAGTTATATATCTGTATATATCCATGAAGGTTCATCACATTAATTCTGACAGGATGGAGCCATCTCCTGGGATACTGGAATGGGAGAGGGTTTGATGTGCTGCCTGACACCCACATTTAGAATTCAGATTAGCCATGGGGGGTGCAGATGCTTGTTTTATGGCCAAGCTGCCTTCAGTGATGCACACTGAGACAGAAGAGGAGCCCCAACATCTTTATTTCCCCCTCTTAAAGGTATCTAGATCAAAGCCTGAATTCTGCCACAGAGACAGTAAGAAATATAATAATAGGAATTTTGAAGAAAGATACTCCATAGATCAGTACTCTGTATTGCCCACCCTAAAAACCTGTGACATTAAACTGCAAATAGATCCTTCGCACAGTGTGCCTCCAGCCCCATCATGAATCTGCATATGGGAGATTTTGTAAAAAAATTCAACCCAAAACAAGTCTAAAAAAGCTTTATATAGCATATATTCCCCCAAAGTTTACAGGAACTCAAGGGTAACTGATGCTGTTTTACACCACAACAACACAGACTCTGACTTCAGAAGGCTGAAAATGACTCCTTTGTTTTTGGGATGTGTCTCCCTTTTATACTATTCTACACAGACCAATTTGATTGGTAAAACAAAGACAAACCTCCTCAATCACACTGGTCAGACCAGAGGGACATCAAGAAATCCCTCCTAGGGAAAGGAATGAAAACAAAGTTTACAGTTCCAAAAACACGTCTCTTGTTTACAGAAAATTCCCTGGGAAAAGAGTTTCAGAAAACCAAACATCTCAGGCACAAAACCAGGGCTACAGGTAACTGCCATAAAAAAGGCTGATGCTGACACTGCTCTGAGCACCCACTGCTTTCCTTGGGCTCCAAGGGTGGATTTCCGGACCAGGCACCCAAGAGTCAACTCCCCAGAGATCTCCCAAGTTCATAAAGTTTTCTGGGTGCAAACAGGTGCCAATATATCCCTGAGAGCTGAGTTACTGCCTTCACATATTCTGAAATGTGCCCCTCAGATCCTCCAATAGCATTTTTAATCAGAATCTCTGAAACTAATCTACAAACCATAATGAACTGTGTTTCACAGCCACCCAGGACGCACTGACAGGGCCCAGTGCTCTGTTCTGCAATTTTCTGTCTATTTAAGAACTGATTTGAAACACATTAAAATCAATTAAAGATTGCCACAGTTTCCATTGCACTGTGGAACAGCTCCATGCAGAATACAATATGCTGAAGTGAGGGTTTGCTTTCAATAAACAGTTTCATGCAGAAAATAGGGGGGGGAAAAAAGAGATTGTTCTACAGTGTCATCTTCTGGAATGTGCTTGGCTGTTTCAGAGACTCAAAAAGTAGCCTGTTATGAATATTGGGCCGCACTGTCATCTATCAGCTTGCTCACATCTGCAAAGCATTCACAAAAATAAAGCTGATAATAGTGATGCTACTTGAGGAAATAGTCTCTCATATTGCAAAGTTATTCACACCAGAGCCTTCATTTTGGAGTTATTTTTGTGTGTTCTTTTAACAGTCATTTAAATTAAATAACTCTTCTACTACATTCACTGAAGTTGAAGAATACCAAAAAAATAAAATTCAAATTCAGCCAAATTTGTAAAAAATGGCATAGGAAGAAGAGATGGTAATTACTGCCACTGTGAAGAAAAAAAACCCTGCTGAGATAGAGCCAATAATAATGAAATCCATTTAATAATCAACAAGGCTGGGAAGAAAGTCTCTTTTTCTTCCACTCTCATATTCAGCTCAGTACTCCAGATTTACTACCAGGACATGTGAGACCCTGAAATTCATGAAACAAAAGGTAACGATTTCACACTTGGATAAAACCATTTGCAGTCAGCCCTTCCACACGGGCATCCTTTTATGGCTGAAATTTCAAGCTTTGTTAAATTTCTCCAGTGATTGAAACGGGCTCTGGAAAAAGTGAGGATGTTTAATGACTGCAAGGTTCCTGTAGAGGAGAGAGAGATGGGCCTGTGATGTGCAGGAGCTGTGATGAGCTGCCCGTGGGACAGGCACTGGCATCTATTACAGGAGCTGTGCACACTTGTCAAGCCTGAGAAAACAGCAAACCCAAACAAAATGTTTATATTTGCAGAGAAGGATCCTGCCAGTGTCACTCCAACAAACGCTGTCTTTGGCCAGGCTGCTTTGTCTGAAATTCCTTTGCAGCCTCACATACAACTCCCACAGCTGACTGAAAAAATGAAAACTCTGTTGGAAGGTGTGTGTGTGTGTGGTGGGGGTTGGTTTTGGGTTGCTTGTGGTTAGGTGGGGTTTTTAGTGAAAAAAGCAACAGTGTAATGTCAAATATTCCATGGCCTTTGTGGGTTGTATAGGTTTTACACCCTGACAGACCCCTGAGGTACAATAATAATCATCCCACTGTTGCAGATATATAAACAGTGGCATGGGCAATGTGACTCTGCCTGATATCACAGTGTCAGTTGTATGTAAACAAACCCACACTTTCCTGTCCAATATTCCTCCCTCCACCCACCAGCCAATATGTCCTGTCTAATGGCGTCTGGAGTATCCAGTCTGAACACATGCTACTCCTACCAAATCTTTCAAATCAGGGAAAAAAGGAGTAAGATGTGATTTCTGAGCATCATAAGAGATGTGACCTGCAGTGAAAAGGGAGGAGCAGACAGTGCTGGGAATGAAGTGTTTGGAGACTGGCTCTGTCTTCAAATTGCACCACACAAAAGATGCCCCAGAGCCATAAACACCAATAACAACATTGTGCCAATAAAAATGGTTTAAATAATGGAGCTCTGAGCACCCTGGGATAGGGGAAGGTGTCCCTGCCCATGGCAGGGGTTGGAACTGGGTGAACTTTAAGGTCCCTTCAACCCAAATCATTCTGTGCTTCTGTGATTCTGTATGTGCACATCTCAACACCCCTGTGTGCACCTACACATAAATACATCTATTAAAATCACTGTTTCCAGCCTCATGAGGTTCCACCCACCATGACACTCCTCTGACTGCAGAGGCCACGACAGCCATGGAAAGGTATCCAAAAATCCAAATATTCCCATATAGCTCTAAGCAAGTCTGGCCATCTGGCCAGCACCTCACCAGCAATGTGGTGACACACACAAAACCTGAGGAGCTGTCCAGAACACAACTGCATTCACAGACCATAAAGAAGGGTTTGTGTACTTAAAGGGCCATTTTCCCCAGCTGTACCATTTGCCCTGACAGAAGCTGCAATTCAGAACTGCAGAAAAGACCATCCCCAGCCCACCAGAACACTGCTCCTGCATCTGTTTACTTGTACATGTCATGTTACTTGTACTCTCTTAAATGCTTTAAATTCTCTATTTAATCTTCTAGAAAATAAAAAAAAAAATATTTAAAAAAAATACAAAACAAAGAGCTGGAGGGCATTTCAAAGCTTTGTGTTCCATTATCTCAACCATCTCCATAAGCCTGACCTGGCTTGCAACCCAGATTAGCCATAATAGCTGCTGCTCCCCAGTGGCTGGCCCAGTGGCTGGCCCAGTCCCTCTCTCCAGCTCAATGCTATTTTCTGCTGGCAGATTAAAGATAATGAGTGCAGACAGATACAGCTTTCCCTGCAACAGGAGCTGATGTGAGTGGCTTTGGAGGTGTCTCTTCCCTCCTGAGCCACCTGCCATCTGTTTAATCTAAAAAAAAAAAAAAAAAGGCAATCCAGACCCAACCTCTGTTTTGTTAATGTTGCTTTGTATTAAACAGGCATCACTGACTGAGGTCCTGTCATCCTCAGCAAGTGCTGGGTTAAGACCAGGAGGATGTTTCAAGGACAAGAAGAGCCAAAGTGGTTCTTGAACAACCTGCAGGGCAAGGAGAGAGCATGGCAAACCCTTACTGGGACTGTCCAGCACCTTCTGCTTTCATAAAAGCAGCAGATTGAACAAGAGGATGGGGATATTTGCATATATTCTCAGTCAGAATTAATTTGGGTTTTTCCAATGGCTTCCATCAAATTAGGTTCATTTGGATACAGAAATAATCTAGCTGGGAATTCAAGCTTCCTCTGCCTTTTCCACAGCCACAGCAACCAGACTATGCAGGGAAAACCCACACAGAGGAACCTGCTGCCTTTTCATGAGAACACTAGAAAAATACTTGTGTTGGTGTCATGCCTGGATATTTTTTAAATTAAGAGGCTAAGAAAAACACTAGGAAAGAAGAGAGAACCTGCTCTATTTACAACCTCCTGATAAACTTCATTCCTCAACAAGGCCCATGCAGTCAGGTAACTGCTCCAGCCCTGTGGTCAGTGTGCAATGATGATGAGCCCTCCTGGGAAAGGCTAACACTGATTTTCAGCATCTGAAGCTGCAGGAGTATGCACCAGCTCCTTTCTACCTTTTCTGGACATGCTTTGCTTTTCAGAAAGTGCAAAACTGTCATGCTTCTGATAGCAGGGAGAGTTCTAAAATGGTGCCTTCAGTACAACATCTCCTGCCCCAGAAAAAAAAGGGAAATTGAGGATAGGGGGAGTGGGAAAGTCCCAAGGATAAGAACTTCTCTGCAGCAATTCATCCATAAACACCTCCCACCCCCAGCACAGTGGGAATGGGATGGATTTAAACGTTAGGAGATCGTGTCTGACAATCCTGTAATCCACCAACTCCCCTCAAAACTAAGAGTATTTTTTACAAGATAGCAAACATTACACATAGGCCATGTCCTTTGGCAGAAAAAACCCCTCAACCTGCATCAACATCAGCTCCTGCAGCTCCTCAGGGGTCTGTCAAGGTGGGGACAAGAGAAATTGGCATTTCCTCCTCTTTTACTGTTTGACTTTCCCACAAGAAATACTCCACGTGCCTCTCTCCTTGCCTTCCTCTTGCACCATGACTGCTTTGAATGGCACCAGCCCTATTTCCCCTTCCTTTTGCAAACCCTTCACTGTTCCTAGCTCTGCCTTTTGCTTTGGAAAACCACTGTGCAAGAGCAAGCTGAAATTGTGGGGAGGCAGAAGAGCATCATGGCTGCAGAGGTTTATTCCTGAGAACTGTCTGGCTGCACTTATGATAATCCCTCCATTCCATCTGCATCCCACGCACTGGTGCAGCAACTCCATTTTCTAGTTCCAAGAAATTATGCATTCATTATGGAGGAAATTAACACCTCAAAGCAAACTATAATTAGGAATTCTTCAATTCAGTTTATGCTTTTTCAATTAGGCCCTCTATAATTTTAATCACGGGAGCATTAACATGTTTCCGGAATTTATATACCTGTGGTATAATTAAATCCTGAAATGCCTTAGTCTGCAACAGCAGAGCAGAGCTTGCCCATCTTCCCTTTTATTGTGTTTTTGTGTTGTTACAGACACACGGAGGGGCACGTGCCTGTGTAAACATCTCCTGCCAGATGCAGCGGAGCAGGAAAGGCCCACTTGTCCCGACCTCAGCACCCTCTCTGCTGGGAGAGGCTCTGCTGCCTGGGAAAAGCCTGGGCACTGCTCCTGAGGGGTGGACAACTGCCAGGGACTTGTGCTCAGGCTCATCCCATTTCATTTTGAGTGCCTTAAGGAGCTGCTTCAATTAAGTGAATCACCCTTGATGATCTCCAAAAGAGCCAAGGTCCTTCCCTCCTGTGGGCTCCCCACCCCTGAGCAGCTGTGGTCCAGCTCAGCTCACTCCACTGAAGGGTCTGATCCAAAAGCTCTCACGGGCTTGGCACTACACCTCCTGGCAGTCAGAGTTTCTGATTTTTGAAGTGTTTCATGTTGTTTGTTAATATCTTTTCATTCTGTGACAACAAGGAAGGGGCACTGTGGCTCTGAGAGCTGTGGAGCCAAGAAATGTCTTGGGAAAAAGACAAACTGGGGCCATGGTTATTTTCTCTGTTCCCTCATCTAACAGGGTGGCAGGTTGATATGAGAAGATGGTCATCAATTTGTGAGTATCAGCTCATAGCTCAGAATTCATTAACCTGTTGGTTTCTGGAATTAAATCTGGCAGTTTACACAGTCAGCATAAAAGATCTATGCAGAAAACCTCCTTTCCCCTACTCAGCATCCTCAGGTCTTCACAGTACTAAAAAGTGTTAGCAAAAGCCTCCCTGTAGCATTAAGAAAATGCTGCTTGACATCAAAGAATTGGCTCCACATGTAATTTGATTGTTAAAATGTTACCATTCAAATAAACACCGATTTTATGGCTTTCCTCTCCCATTTCTGCCCACTGCCAAAGCTACCTGTGGGGTGGTCAAAGACACAGCAGGTCACCCAGGCTGTGAAAATGACCATGGTTTGGATGGCTGATAAATGGTAAAAGGCAGATTTGTCCCTTTTAAGGGGCTGAATTTCGTACTGATCCAGTAAGAAAATGCATTTTCTGTACCAGATGAGAAAATTGACCCAAAATGCCCTTTAGCCTCACTTTTTGGGACTAACACCTGACTCCTTGGGGAACTAAACACACCCTTTAAGCCCCTATTCAACTAATTCTGCTATGTCACATAAAACACTAAATATTCCTGCCTGATACTTATGGTTGTACTTTACATACCTCTAGCTCCATTTTGCTATTCTCTTGATACAATTAGCAAAGCATGTCTAATATTCATAATAATTTCGAGAACTTAATGCCTTTCACCCAGATTCTCCATTTCCTTCTCTCCCATTCACACACAGTTGAAGAAAATGCAGATCTGGTTTATCTCTAAGAAGAAACTTCTCCATGTACCTCCAAACTCTGAGCTAAAGAGAAGGCAAAGTGTCAGGCAGGAGAAGCTCAGCTTGAATGATTTCAGAACAATACCCCTGAGGTATATTATAGGAGATTTTAATTAATACAGATAATTTGGCTTGTAATATCAAGCCTAGATTGATAATCTCATTTCTCATTAAACACTACAAAATTAAAAGATCTAAAGTGACAACTGCTTGCCCTGTATTGAATCATGTGATGCAGACATTGAAATAGGAACTCAAAAAGCAGAGCAGGAATTTTCTTCTCCAAGTACTAAGAACGTGCCTATCAAGGGAATCTAAATTTCTGAATTACCAAGGGCAGGATAATTTCACCTTAGCACCCTTTTTATTGTTTTGCTGCTCTTTCACTCCACTCTTTATTTTCATATACTAGGTACTCTACGTGGGAGTTTTAAGAACTAGAAATTGCCACCCTTTTCTGCCATTAATGAATCAATTATCAGCATAAATGCCTGAGGCAGGCTCATGTGATGCCACTAAGAAGCTGCAAAGCAAAGATCTGAGCAGCACTGCTCCCTCTATTCTAATGGAGACCCATAAACCAAAGTCACCAGCAGCAAAGCAAAACAAAAGCACCAGCAAATATTGTGAATTTATAGTTTCTCCACCACAGAATCAAGGTCACTGGGCTTGCAAACCACTCCTTTGTGAGGCTGGGAAGAACCACTGTGCAGTAAAGGCAAAAATCAGACTAAGGATGCCAGGGAGAGGGATGCAGGAAAGATGAGCTCAGGATGAATAGTTAATGCCCAAAATCACAGAAAACAAAGAATTACCCAGAGATTAAGTGTCTAGCCTATGGCTCCAAATTGTCTCCATTTTTACTTTGTTGCAGATAGAAAGACAAGTTTTAGCTACTTTCAGTTCTCTGACATAAGACGGAAGAAATACCATGGCTCTCCCTTCCAGGAAAGTTTTACTCATTATTGCAGGTAGGAATATTTAAGTGCACAGATACATCCTACAGGATTTTTTCCTGGGAGAAAAGCTTGAGTATAAAACCAGAAAAAAACATCGTTCTTAGGTGTTCTGTAAATAACATTACAGCTATTTTCCCTTAATTTTTTTAGCATCACGTAGAAAAAAAAATTCCCTTTATTTCATGCTTGGAAGATCAAGAATCAAATAATAACACTCAAGTGTAACATGGGGCTTGGTCTATATAAATTAATTTATCCACCTGGCTGGCTAGGGGGATATGAAAGTATATATTTCACCTTTGTTCAGTCCTTCTTAATATATTTTAAATATTTAAACTCTCCTCTCTTGTTCAGATTTACATTATTTCCTTTAAGATGTTCATTAATAAACTGATCCATCTGTACCTGTGTGCTGGCAGCACACAGAAGAATATCACAGATTATTTACTGACACACCTCTGAGAGCTGCAGGAAGAGAGAGACCAAATCCATATTTGGTGTCCAACAAAAAGTTCTCAATTTTCTGAACCCCATCCCAAAATAATTGCAGGCTCTTCTTGAACGTCCTTCTGCTGTGTCCTACAGCTCCACCACACAGAGCAGGGTATTGACAAGGCAATCACACCTAAGGGGAGCATTTATCTAAACTCTGAAATCCTCACAACTCACACATGCTCTGGAAATTTGATTTTCTCCATAGCAGCAGTGTCGGTGGATTGACAGAACCAACTGTGTGTTAATAAACCAGATGGACCTTCAAACATCCAACTCACCAAAACCAGCCTGTGGACATGTCCTGCAGATAAAACCCCTCAGAGTGTGATTTCCAAGCTGGGAGTGGGATATAAATTCTCAAATGGAGGTCTAAAGATGTCGTATGTGAATAATCTATCAAGGACTGACTCAGCCCTCCTGACAATAACAGATTCAAAGGCAGAAATAGCCTCAAAATCACATTGGAGGTTTTCAGGAAAGAGTTGAGGAGTAAAGATTGAGAACACTTGCATTCTTCCTTCCTCTTGTGAATGTATTATAGATGAATGTCAGCCTCCAGCAAATCAATCACAGCACCATTCACAGGGTTTAGATTGATACAAGAACACCTAAAAGTTATTTTTAAAGGGCAAAGTGGAGTCAAACTCTGCAGGTTATACCATGAAAAATAAAGGCAAAAAATGAAACGCCTGTGCCACAAGGGAGAGTACTTCTGCTTGCTGAGGCTTCACCTTTCTTTTGGCAATAGGACAAAATAGATCAAAGAATATCTAAGTTTATATTAATCCTATTATGGTGCACAAAAGCACCCTCGTTGTTATCTATAGATCGTTAACAATGCCGAGTTCATGATCGTTACTTTTATAAACAGCCACGTTTAAATTATTTATCACCAACACTGGGGAACATCACAAGTGTCTTAATGGTGAAAGTGACTTTGGATCTGGTGTACCTGCATTTCAGATGAATGAAAATACAATTAATCTTATTTTAAATACCCTTCTGTATTATTCTGAATATGTTCTTGCAGCCCATGCTCCATCTCTGTGCTACAGCACAATGAAATAACTCAAGACCAAGTAGAGATATTCCCTTACATGTTCTCTCACTCACCATCCCCTGAATAAAAGAGGAAATATTAGAATAATTACTGTATATTAATTGTTTTTCATCTTTGCAGTTTGGAAGGACTATAATAAAAACTGGAGAACTGCAGAGCAGAAACTGTCAGGTTGATGGGACAAGGGGTCGACCTGCTCCTGCCCAGAGAAAGCTCTGAATAGCAGAGCTTTTATAGGAAGGTGTGAGGAAAATCCACTTCTGTTGCTGTAGGACATGAAAGAAACACTCCAAATATTTCAGAAGGCAAAGAACATAGAAAAAGAAGGCAAATTCTTACTACCTTTTATAAGGTGTTCTGATACAGACTGAACATGGTTGGTGAATAGGAATGACACCTCTCTAATCCCATTGGTTAAACCATAGAAAGAGCAAAACACCACCTGGAGAAAGATTGCTTTGAGAAAGGAGAGTTGTTAGCCAGGATTGTTTTGAGAAGAAGCTTGCTTGAGAAATTTTTCCTTGGGAAAACGTTAGCAGCTGCCAGCAAGGTAAAATCTCTCAGAACCAGAAATATCAGGCCCACACACTTCAGACTCCCCCCAGGAGCTGTTCAGCCCCATCTGAGGCAGGCTGGGAGGTGAGGGGTCAGTGTGCAAGGGGAAAGGGATCCAGGGAAGCATGGTCACATCCACCAGGAGAAGACATCCCACCAGGATTTACATGGGACAGGATCCTCTGCACCATCCCCCTGCTGAGCAGGGAGGTTGCTCAGTTCTTTGTCTCAAACCTCTGCTTGCCTTAATGCCTTCAGCAACTAGACAGAGCATCACACTGAGAGGGATTTACTGACAGCAATAAACTCCACACAACCCCAAAGGTAGAACACCAAACCAGACAACAGCAAAGAGGACATTTGATCTCAGCTGGATGAATAAAACACACTCAGGAGGATAAACCACCTTGTTCTTGTGTGTTAAGGGTGTCATAGGCAGTTCACAATAGGTTACTCATGTTATTCTTTTGATCTCCCTCTGAGGGACCCACTTCTGGAAATGGTATTTTGAGGAAATTTCACAAATGGGGCAGCATGCAGAACAGACTGAAAGAAAAGAGAAGAGTTTGGGAGAACTGAACCTTGAAATAACTGGATTTATTAAGGTTAGCCTAAGAACAGTCTGGATGGTTCTACGAGAGAAGAATTCTGAGCCTGCCAGAGTTAATAAAAAGCTAAAATTCTCCCCAAGACTCCCTCCCCCTCACTCCCCCTGCCCCTTCTGCTTTTCATACACACATCTGTAAGTCAATGAAATGGACTCATTATAGGAAATAATTTTATCACTTAGATGTGGCATGTAAATATTGCACTCTCTGCAAACATGTGTAACAGGCTACGATGCCATTAAAGAAATCAGAGTGAAAATTTATCAAAAATCCCTACCAATTTTATGTACAGATGCATTTGCTGGAAAAGGCATTATTCACTGAATGCAGTTAAGGTGCAGTAAATCGACTTTGAGAAAAATCACAAGACTTTTCAATAAAAAGACAAAATAGCAACACTGCTAAGACAGCAGGTGGTAAAACGAGATACAGGAATGTTCCCCCATATAAAGAAATAAAACAAAACAAAGCTGTGGGATTTTACTGCTCTTTTCCAGCAGAAAAACATCCCTAAAGGACTCAGAAAATAGGCTCCTAAATTTGCTCATATGGAGTACCAGAGATTGAAAGGCAAACTTTGAAATGCATTACTCAAAAAACAGAGAAAGGATGGTGCTTAGTCTTAAAGAAGAGATTTTTTTTTGTTTGAGCTTGTCAATGCAATTTGGGTCCATGCCACAACACAGTTGGATGACCACCAGCTGATACAGGATATTCAATTAAATCCAGTAGTTTGCATCTGGTGCAATTTGCTCCTGAATACTTGGTGCGCATCCTTCAAAAGTATTAAAAGAACTGTCAGTGGCGTAGAGAAACCCAAGCATTATGAAAGGGGGAACCTATTGTGTTTTTAAAATAACACCCATGGGAAAAACATCAAGAGTCTCTTGTGAAAACTGGAGGTAAAAGCCTGAAGATGCCACGGGGAGGTAATGAGTACATGCAAGGCAGGACCCACTGTTCCTGTAGGTGACTCCAATGGCTGCTGTCAGCAGAGGAGCCTGGCAGGATGAGTGGCAGGATGG
Source organism: Argya squamiceps (assembly GCA_037834095.1). Classification (NCBI taxonomy): domain Eukaryota; kingdom Metazoa; phylum Chordata; class Aves; order Passeriformes; family Leiothrichidae; genus Argya; species Argya squamiceps. The sequence goes on along the minus strand of JBBMKD010000067.1, from coordinate 3,454,502 downwards.
AGGAGCAGCTGGGCACTTCTGCCAGCAACAGGCAAGGCAGAGTGGGCTCAGAAGGGAAATTTGTTCACCTGTGCTGGTGCCTTGCACCAAAAACAAATTCACTGAGGTGGAAGACTGATGAGTACAGAACTCCAAGGCAGGGAGCAACCTGTCCCACATCAGCATGTCAGCATCCAGAGCAGGACCCAGCTCAGACAGGCAGCAAAGCTCCCTGCAAGGTTCCATTCCATGGGTGCCTGGGCAGCTCCCTGCCCTTAAGTGACCAGGGGAGGGATGGCACCCCTGGACTGGGCACTGGGGAGGTCACACCTGGAGTCCTGTGTCCAGGTCTGGGTCTCTCACTGCAGGAAAGACCTGGAGGGTGTCCAGAGAAGGGAATGGACTTGGGGAAGGGGCTGCACACTCAGTCACATGAGGAGCAGCTGCAGTTGTTTAATCTGGAGAAAAGGAGGCTCAGGGGGGACCTTCTCCATCTCCACAACTCCCTGACAGGAGGGGGCAGGCAGGTGAAGGTCGGGCTAGGGACAGCACGAGAAAAAGCCATCTCAGGCTGTGCCAGGGGAGGTTCAGGCTGGACATCAGGAGGAATTTCTTCATAGAAAGGGTGGTCAGGCATTGGAAGGGGCTGCCCACAAAGATGGTGGTGTCAACATCCCTGGAGGTGTTCAAGAAATGACTGCAGATGGCACCCAGTGCTCTGGGCTGGTTGGTAAGGTGGTGAGTGGTAAAAGACTGGACTCTGGTCTGGGAGGTCTTTTCCAACCTTAGTGATACTGTGATTCTGCAAATCCTCTACTCTGTAGCAGGATCTATCCTAGCAAAGCCTCACTAAATCAAAATTCCTTTATTCTGGACTAGATTACTGCTTTACAGCACAGCCAGCCCAGCAGCACAGCTGGATTACAAGGGTGAGCAGTGCGTTAAATGCAGAAACTGAGCAAATACCTCCACAAGCATTAAAGACAGGGCAGGCATTCCTACAACAGCTACCAGCAGGCCTTGTTCATCATGGAAGAGAGGGCAGAATGGAGACCTGGAGCCTCCTCCAGCCTCACGTGGGGATGCTCAGTCTCCAGCTCCACATCCTGCTGTGCTCCAGCACTGCAAAGGCATCTGAAGTGATGCTGAGAGGGTAATAACCCCGGCAGTGCCAGCAGCAATCCTTCCTGGAGGTTAACAGCAGGAGGCAAGGAGGCTGCAGCATTCATGAAAGCAGACTGTGAAAGGCAGAAATCAACAGCTCAGTCGGCCTTTTAGTCAGCTGTGTGTGCTTTGTGCAGCTCCATTATCAGAGGTGAATGAGAGAGGAGTGAGGGAAGCCTGGGGAGGAAGGAGAGGAGGGAAGTGTGGACAGAAAAGACAAAACACCCACCTGACAGGTGCTCCCCGGGACTGGGCAGGTTTCAGCATGACTGTGATGGTGGTGTCAGTCTCGTTGAGGGGAGAGTCCGTGTCGTACTCCGGCATGGACGGGGCTGCAGCAGAACACAGCAACACCATTATGCACCAGCCACTGCCTTTGGTAGTGATGGCAACACTATTAATACATCTCTCAAATGAAATGTCAAAATACTTCCCAGTGTTATGACCAGAATGATCAAAAAATGCTTAAATATTTGTGCACTCTTTTTCCATCCCAATTAAACAGGAATCGGACAATCTTCAAGCTGGCTTTGAAAATCTCATCTTGAATTTTTAAGACTCAGTAAGCCCTTGGGATGGGATCACTCCTTCAGTGTTAAAGGTGATGAAAGAAAACTGCATAGACATTATAAAACAACCCAAACTATTAGGATGAGTGAATCAGTGGCTAAGAAAAGCACCCCTGAATCTTTTTCCCTGTTCTGATCAGTGGATTAGCCCTCTCACATCTGAAGAGATTTTAATGCACAGACTGAAGCTGCATCCCCTTGATTAGCTGGAGGGTGTGCTAGGAAACACAAAAGATGAAAAGAGAGGAGCACAAGTTAGCCAGGTTATTTTTGCACTGAAACCCAGGACATTTTACCCCAGGGTTCAAGTGCTGCTGCAGAGATCCCAGTGGCACCCCGGGGCAGTGCCAGCCATGGCAACTCCACCTCTGATGTGTTCCCCCAGGCAATACAGAGACCCACTGAATAAAAACCCACTCAGTCAAACTCTAGTTTCTCCTTCTGCTTGGTTATCTTCTCTTAGGACCATTCCATGAAATTAAGACAGTTTTCTTTACAAAATTTATTCCATTTATTACTTCTTCCTTCCCCAGGAGCAGGCATCTGTTAGGGACACGGTTTATGGCTGAAGACCTGAAGAGACCATGAGATCAGAGCAGCACCAAATTTGTTCCAAAGATGCAGGTTTTGCTGAAATAACTTTGAAGTATAAAGCAAACAGAAGAATTCACACAAGTAGTTCATCTGTAGCTCACAAGGGCAAGCTGCATTGTGGGGGACCCCATATTTAATCCTCTCATAGTGATTTCCACTGTAATCCTGTTTACAATCAGGATTTTTATCTAAATGCCTGAAAACTGTCAAGCATGGGGGCTGCTATTATCAGCTCAGCTGCTGCCTTCCCTGTCAATAAGCTGGGAACACGTTCAGAGTGAATGTCAACTGCTTAAGAAGGATTTCTCTGGAATAAGGTGCTCTCCATCAAGGGGAAGCAGTGACTCATTGAAAGGAGACACATTCCCAGTGGTCTTCCACACCAGAGATCACAGAACAGTTGGGGTTGGAAGGGATCTTAAAATTCATCTCGTTCCAACCCCCTCCCACAGGCAGGGACACCTTCCACTGTCCCAGGCTGCTCCAAGCCCTGTCCAGCCTGGCCTTGGACACTGCCAGGGATCCAGGGGCAGCCACAGCTTCTCTGGGCACCTTGTGCCAGGGCCTGCCCTCTCTCACAGGTTAGGATTTCTTCTTAACATGCAACCTAATCCTGCTTTCTGTCAAGTTAAAACCATTCCCTGTGTCCTGTCACTCCACCCCTCATCCCAAGTCCCTCTCCAGCTCTCCTGGAGCCCCTTTAGGCCCTGGAAGGGGCTCTGAGCTCTCCCTGGACCTTTCTCCTCTGCAGATGAGCATCCCCAGCTCTCCCAGCCTGGCTCAGAGCATCTCCATGGCCTCCTCTGTCCAACAGCTCCATATCCTTCCTGTGCTGAGGAGCCCAGAGCTGGATGCACAGCCCCAGGTGAGGTCTCCTGAGGGCAGAGGGGAGGAGGAAAATCCCCTCCTTGACCTGCTGGCCTTTGTGGCACAGCAGGAATTGCTGAGCCCCTGCTCCAGCCAGAGGGGACAGTGCTTCAGCACAGCTTTGTGCACCCACAGAAACAAACACTCACACACTGCTACAGCACAGATGTCTTTCCATCTGAAAAAAGAAAATACAGCCTCACAAGGACATTCCTGTCAATAAAAAAATTCTTCTTCTCCCTAACAATCTCAAGGCTGCCTCTCAGAGCAAGTTTAATGGTAGCTGTCAAATTGTTTGGAAAATGTATCAAAAACTTGACCATGCAATGAGATAATCTAATGTCAGAGGCCACCCTAGTGCTTACATGGAGTTTGTACCCACCTATTGAGAGCCAGATATTTGGAAGATGGGGGGTAAAAAATGTCAATAAACCAAGCTCAGTGTGCATACATTTGGTACCCATGCAGGCTGCTAACACAATTTGAGCACTCATGGGATGGCAAGATGCAAAAAAACTGAATCAGAGGGGGAAAGGCCCCCACACCATTGCTGTGGATTTTTATTTCTCTGGCCACAAGGGAATGGAGTGCAGGCTGTGCTGTCCCTTCACAGCAGGGCTGCAGAAGCCCCAACAACCCATGGAGCTCTTTGGACACTTACTGGCTCTTACTTCAAGTGGTTTTAGTGCTAAATGTGAAGGGTTCAAACCCTGAGCAGAGGGAGGGAATGTGCTTTGCTTCCTTAAAATTTACCCTGTCACTTAGTGCTCACAACTTGCTATTACTAACTGATTTTGAAATGGGCCAGTGGAAAAATCTATACTGTAGTGCAATCTTTTCTACAATAACCAGCCATAATTTCAAGCATTACTAGTGTCCTGAGCGTTCCACATGTGTATTTTGACTTTACTGAAAAAAACAGTTAAGAGTCCAAAAAATGACAGCTTTTCTTTCTGTTAGAGAACCTATTTTAGTGCTATCAACTAAATGTTAAAATCCACATATATCTGCCCAATATCAACACTACCATTCTTTTATTTTTTTTGATATCTGGCCTGTTTCCCCTTTTTTTTCACACCTTCTCTTTGCCATTGCCTCCTTATTTTAGTGCCTTTCATATTCTTGTCTGCCTCAAGCCCTCCCTCTGCTCTTACTCATAAAAAACCCCCAAGAAAAACAGCTTTCCTCCCTTATTTTTAGTCTCTTTGCACTATTAATTCCATTACTTCATTACATCCATTTTGGTACATCCTGAAAATAAAAACCACATTAGGGAAGGAGCTTCCCCAGCCAGGCAGATAATGCTAACAATAATTACTATAAGGGTAGTTCATTTGTGGAACTAATGATGGTTCTCATTTAAAATGCTCCAGAGATATCCAGGGATATTTAGGACATCCACAAATTAACCCTTGTATCTGTAACCCAAATAAACAAAGGTCTGTGGCTGTTTCAAAACTCTGTCCTATGAAACTTGGAGAGACATTAGGCTGAGTATTTTTTATCACTTTATGCATCTGAGTATTTTTTCATCATGTTATGCATCATCTAAAGCACAAAGCCTTAGAAATATTTTTTTCTTTTTCTCCAAAGCAGTACCTGAAATCTTGGTTGCAATCCTGGTGGTGATGGGAGGCCCAAAGCCCTTGACTGTGCTGGCTTTGATGGTGAAGGAATAGGTGGTGCCTGGGTACAGCCCCACAAAGAGGTGATGGGTCTCATTCCGGAGCTTGAAGACTTTCCCTCTCTGGCTGGACAGGTCAGCACTGGGATCCAGAGACCCAACAGCCTTGTAGGTGATCTGCAGAGGAAGAAGGACAGGAGGGTGAGGAGGGCCCTTCTGCACCTGGCTGTCTCTGCTCCCTTGTTTTGTCACCTCTTGAGACTGAACAAGCACAAGGTCAGGGATTATATCAGGATTATTTCCGTATCTCCCACGAGCCGTTTTGTATTTGGGTGCTGTCAAACAAACATGACAATTTTTCCCAAGGCTTTACTTGGGGAAAAACTAATTTCCTCTCTGTGCTAAAGCCTCAGCATGTGCTGACTTACAACAAAAGATGCAAAGGATTGCTTTTTGTTCCCAAGCTCAGAACTTCTGTAGTCACACCACAGCACACAGCACGACCGGCAGGATTTTCATGAGAACTGCCCCTGCAAGCCGCCCCAGCTTCTGAAAACCCTCAGTGCAAACATGGATATGTTTCCTTTGACAAATCATCTCCTCAAAAGGCAGCTGAAAACAATGGCAGCCTTTCTCTGACAACAAAAGCTTTGCAAGCCTTTTCCTGTGTTACAGAGAATACGCTGAAATGAAACAATATGTTTAAATGAAATGAAGATCATAGTGTCTTTAGACAAAAAGCCCTTCTCTCTGTGGAAACCAACTTCTGCTCTCCTTTCCCTCATTCTGAGCCTCAGAGTGCACATTTACAAGTGCTGCAGTGGTTGGTTTACACCTGGTTTAAGTCAGGAGTGTTCCAGACCTGGAGGGACGTCCTGACTAACCTGGAGCTGGTGCCAGCACCCCTCGACACCTGCCTGAGCTCAGCACGCTCCCCCGCAGCAACCCTCCTGATACACACACACTTTGAGGGAAACTCATGACTTATTTACCAGCCAATTCCTTGCCTGAGTTCCAAATTCAATCCCAAGGCAGCTCAATTTCAACGGAGCTGTCAATATAATGTACCGTGCTCTGCTGCTCTCCTAACCTTTTTTGATATTATGGGATCCTCACTTATTTGTAATGAAATACTATGAATAAATCAGTGTGTGTTAATACATGAGGTCTTTTTTTTATTAAGGTCTCCATAAGAATCTAATTCCCAGCCTTTCTGAAAGAGCCTTTGAAAACCTTTAAGTAGCTTGCTTTATAACAGGAGGAAAATGTTGCATTTTGAGGAAAAAGAAATATCCAGTGTTTAAAAAGGGAAGCTTTAATAAGAACAGGATAAATAAGAGACCAAGACTGATGTTACTGACACCAGAGAAGGGTGAGAGCATGTGAATCCTGTTATTTGGACAGAGAAGAACAATTTAGACAGAGCTGACATCCAAGATAAGGCAGTGTAAAAGAGAAGGGCCATGAATTACACCAGCAACAAGAAAGTACAGAAGCAGAACTCTTAAAGGAATTCTAATTAGACAGCTTGCAGGTGATTTCATTAAAACCAGCTAATTTTTCCAGGAATTACAACTGGGTTTAAATTTTTATTACGTGCCAGCCACCTGAGAAAGGGAGACATCTGAGCATAATGGTTCTTAAAACAAACAAAAAATTAAAAGCAGGAGAAAATCTCTATATCCACTGCTTTTCCCTCAGGGAGCCATGAACCAGCCTGGCATGGGATAGTATTTTGAGAGTTTTTATTGCATCAAGGCTTCAAGGCAAGGGAATTTGTAAGAAGACCATTGAAATTAAATTGAGAAACAAATACTTAAATCAAAAGACATGACTCTGTCCATGCCATGCCATAGCTAAAACCCAGAAAGAAAAATGCATTTAATTTAATGTTATGTAGGAATGAGCCAATGCATTCTTGTATGCTCTGTTGGCACAGCAAGAGCTGGAGAAATAAAAATTCTACAAAATTGCAAAGGGGAATGAGCAAAATAGGAACTGGGGAAAAAGAAAGGGAACTTCCTACACCTGGGGCACTGAACAGCACATTCACAGGGTGCCCAGGTCAGGCAGTGGCCTATACAAAATCTGGGTTTTATTTTCAAGCACATTATACTGAAGGTTATGAATAGAAGTGCAAGATACATTTGTCCTTGATCTCCATCCATATAAATAAATGTATTCAGCTACCTTCAGCAGTTCTAAAAATCATTAGAGAAAGTTATTTTTCCTTATTAAAAAAAATTGAAAAAACCTATCCCCTTAGGGCAAAAAGAGCTAGAAAAGCTTTCAAGAAGAAAAAAAAAAGACTAAAGAAGAAAAACAACTCACTGATTTAAAAACAAACAAACCAACCCAGTCTTTATTTTTCTCTTGACTGTAGCAGAGAATGAGTACACGGGACCTTAAAAAAACCTGGGTCAACTCACAAGAAGCAGGGAAGGAGGAAACAGCACTTGAGAGGCTGTCCCCAGTTTGATACTGTAGTGTGGGTCAATTTTCAGAGCAACTGCTCACTCAAATCAGACTTGAGGATTTCCCAAGACTCTTTTCAGGATGCATAAGCTCCAGCAGAGAGATTTGGGGCACAGTCAAATGTGAGTTCACTTTTTCTACAGCAGAGTCTCTTCCCAGTAGATTCAGACCATGCTAAACCAGGTGGCATGAGGACATTCAGAACAGAACATTTGACTTTAACACATTAACACTATTCACAATTAACAGAGAATAGAAACACAACAGTGCAAAGCTGTGCACGTGTCCAGTGTCACTCAGGACAGCAGCAGAAATATTTACAGGCTGCTAAATGCAAAGGGTGCAGATAAAGCAACCAATTCTTGCTCCCATCAGGGTCAAGCTCTTCTCTGCTTCCCTCCAGGAGGGCTCTGAGAGACTAGAGTGGGCAGGAAAAGTTGCACACAGACCCTGCCAGGAGAGCCCCTGGGCAGGAAAAAGGGCACACAGACCCTGCCAGGAGAGCCCCTGGGCAGGAAAAAGGGCACACAGGCACTGCCTGCAGAGCCCCTGGGCAGGAAAAAGGGCACACAGGCACTGCCTGCAGAGCCCCTGGGCCGGAAAAAGGGGAACCAAGGCACTGCCTGCAGAGCCCCTGGGCAGGAAAAAGGGGCACACAGGAACTGCCTGC
>JBBMKD010000067.1:3403198-3446460 GCA_037834095.1 Argya squamiceps | reverse complement strand
GCAGAGCCCCTGGGCAGGAAAAAGGGGCACACAGGCACTGCCTGCAGAGCCCCTGGGCAGGAAAAAGGGGCACACAGGCACTGCCTGCAGAGCCCCTGGGCAGGAAAAAGGGGCACACAGACCCCACCAGGAGAGCCCCTGGGCTGTGTGCCCACCTCTGGGAGGACTCCTCACCACCACGAGGACCTGATCTTCTCCGGGTCTCCAGACTACCATTTATAAAACCTTCTACACTCCTCTAGAGCTTCTCCACTCCTCCACACAAACAATTGTGTGGATTTCTGGAACTGCTGAGGGCTGCTGGTTAAGCAGTCAAACCCCAGGTGAACCAGAGGAAACAGCCCTGGAAACAGAGCTGTCTGTTTGGAAAAGGAGGAAAACTCTTCCAGCTCAGCAAAAAACAACCAACCAACCAATCATTTTTCTCTTCCAAGTGAGATACCTGCTGTTTCTTAGCTCTAAGTGCTGCCCTGAGTGTGGATCAACATCTGAGAGCTCTGTCTCAGCCTTATTCCAGCCTGGACCTGCAGGCACAGCGACAGCAGCTGCCACTCCAGCTGCAGCCACAGCTGTCCCTGCCAGCAGCATGTCCTGGGGCTCCCATCCCTGCTCTGCCACCCTCCTCACAGCCAGCAGCAGCTCCAGGGGCTCAAGGCAGTGGGATTTCCCCACTGGAATAACCCAGGAGTGCCACACCCATGCGTTTGTGGGTATCCACAGCCCTGGGTCAGGGGATGTCTCCTCCAGAAATCAATGTATCACTTATATGTCCATTTGCACGTGTCCTCCACTGTTGGAGAATAAATCCCCCTGGGCCAGATCCATACAGGCTCAGAAAGGTGAGGACTGAGTTAGAACCTTCAGAAAAACTAAAATACATAAATCCACACAGACATGAGGTAGAACTGCAAGATCAGTTTTAAATAGAGGATTTTTTAACTAGCTTAAAAATAAGAGCCTGTGTCAGTAAGTAAAAAGGAGACCTAGTACTACCTAGTTTATAGTTCTGTGATATTGCCTTTTGCAAAGTTAGTTAAATTCTAGTCATAATAAAAAGAATGTAGCCTTGTTAGAAATTCCTAAAGAGAACAGATAGAACTACATGCATAGAATTTGTGTAATAATTTACAAAAATTAACACATCAATTTTAGCTGAGGATGGGTCCAACACTTCTGTAGAGAGTTTGTGTTTAAGCCTGATTGGCTAAAAATCTAATAAAATCAAATAAAAATAGAATAAAATTCACTGAGAACATTAGAACAAGCAGGCTTAGGGAACACAGAATACGGTGCTGTTGCTGCTGTCACCTTTGCTGCTGATAAGATGCCACCACTTCTGCCTGGGACATGGGGATTTCGCTGGCACAAACTGTAACAACTCTGCCTTCATGAGGATGATTTAGCCATGCAATAAAAACACTTTGCTTTTGTGAAAAACATAGTTAGCTTTTTGTTAAAATTTTAAAAGTTTAATAATAAAAATAAGACAAAAAGACATAAGAAGGCAGAATTACAGATGTCTGTGTGCCTGGCATTTCCACCCAAGGCACAGCTTGCTAACAAAAGATCTTTTAAATGCTATAGGTCATTGCATATTCATAAATTTCATATGTGATTTAAACATTCCTTTTGACTTCAGGTGTTTCTGCTTAATTGCAACTTTTTCCCCCCACCATCCTTTCTTGCAAATAAAATTTTTGTGGCTTTATGAAGTCACAAATTCTTTGATAATGGGGGCAATAAATCCTTCATTTTGGAGTTCTTGCTGTTATCTCTATTCAAACAGGATGATGTGAAGAATTTGTCTTTCCCATTTCTTGAGCTGGTTCACATTTTACTAGAAAGTCCCTTACATCATACAGTTTCTCTTTTAATATTCTCCTATAGCCTAAAAATATTTATTACACTATTATTTAAAAAAGTATTATTACAGCATAACTTTCTAACATAACACACATGGTATTCATTTTAATATTTGCAAAAAGCCAATCATATATGTATTTATAACACTTTTACAACCACCCATCGCCTTTGTCTTCAATGAAGACACCCCAGAAACTTGACACTCCAACAAATTACAGCCAGGTAAAAGGAAGGCACCAAGAAGTTTCCAGTCTTCTCAATTGACTTATACTCAATTTTCTGAAGCAAGAGAAACTGTAGGGAATCAGAGAATGAAAAATTCAAGAAACCATGCGAATTTCTGACTCTGGAGTAATTTATAAAAGCACAAAAACATGTCTGGAGAAGAAATATGGCACTTCTCTGGAACAAGGATGCTGGAAAAAACACCTGTCTTGTGGTTTGTATGCTGAATATTTATCTTAATTTCTTGTTGCAAGTGTCAAAGCATTTCATTACAGAACAAACAAGAGATTCTAATCTAAAAAAATGAGATGACTCAATTGCTTGAAAGCAGCTGTTCCAAATTATTTTTAAATAATCTATTTTAAAGACAAGCTGAGCCATCTAATACTACTGTATTCTCAAAACCACCAAAAAACAGCATTATTAATTTAAAAGTTTAAAAGCATAGAAAACAAAAATACCAAAAAAGTATGTTAAAATCGAATTCTGATTGGAAATATTGAAAATGTTTATTTGCATTCTGATGCAGAATAAATGCAAATACAAAGATGAGGGAATTTCTCACAAGACTGAAACTCTATGGTTTTTAACCAACGTCCTGATCCCCTTGCAGACCAGGCACTGTCCTAAGTGGAAAGTTTTCTTTGCTCTGAAAACTGGAATATCTGTCCAAGGTTTCCATAGGGAATGGAGAGTTTACACATCAGCTCCAGGGGAATTTGATGGTCCCAAGGAAAATTTTAGTGGTCAGCACTGCAATGGATCTAAACACAGCAAAACTGGGCAAAGAAATACATTAAAAAATAAATCCTAAATCTCTTTGGAACATCACTCGCTGAGTTAATGAAATACTTCTCATACTGAAGCAATAAAAGCAGCAAATTTGAAAAAAATTAAAAAGCCAAATGGTGAAAGAACTCAGAAGAATAAAGAACAGCAATTTCTCCACCAGCACAAGAGGTGCAGAACACTGAACCCAGGATGCTCCCAGCTGGACAGGAGGGATGTACTCAGAAATCTCCAGTCAACTGAGCAAAATTTGGCTCCAGGAGTCCAAATTCTTTGTAAAATATAAAACAGGCCAACAGTGCAAGTAGCCTCATACTGGAAACTATCAAAAAAGGCTTTGAGTTTAATGTCCAGGTGTTCAGTGATGTATAATTGCTGTGATGGATTGGAGACTAAAATAAGATCAGCATAAAGGAGTAGGCTGGTGAACAGGTTAACTCTTGGTTGTTATTTAAGCAACCAATCCCAGTGCACTCCAGTCCCCCTTAACCAGGGACACCCCCTCTCATTCCATCTTTCCCTCTGTTTTTATCCACTTTAAAGCTCAGAATATTAACTCCTTGAAATCACTGAGCTATGGTAACAACCCCAGAGACGCAGATGTAATATTGAGAGCATAAGCACAGTCCTCTCTCTCTCACAGAGCCCAATTTAACACAATTTTCTGGGGAGATGTGAACACTTTGCTAACTGTCATTGTCTGTGACTGCAGAAATTCTCTTACAAGGACATAAAACTTTCATGGGGAAGACAATAGCAGAGGTATTAACTAAACTAGGAAGCACAAGTTTATTTCCCATTGCTAGAGAGAAAACATATAATTTAAAAAATAACCAAAAAAACTCCAATTTGATTTATCAAAACTTCAGTGGTGAACAAGTCAGAGCACAAGTCTGGTGAATTTTACTCCTTCCTTGGGTGGTGGAGGAAGAAAGTGCTTTGTCCTGTGCTTTCTAAAACAGAAATGCCAGCAAGAGCTGAAAATGAAAGGTTAAAAAAATCCCTATAGAAAAAAATTGATAGCTATTGTTAAAGATGTGGTAATTAAACAGGAAAATAGACCATCAAGAGATGTGATGAATTAAGTTTAGGTTTAGAAGCTCCTTTGGAAGAGCCTATTACGAGGCCCTAAGCCTGATACAAGAACACACTGTGATAAAGATCTCATCACTCCACTGTAATGGCCCTTCTTGCTCCCCACTACTAAAATCCTCAGGGAACCCAGGATGGCTGTTCAGACTCTCTTTAATCCTCTTAAATAAATTAATAAGGCAGACTATTCTGCTCAAATCACGGCTGATAGATCCATTTAGCCTGCTCATACAGTTGGTACATGTGAGTAAGATTTCACCCTGATGAACAGCAGAGTTGTCAGGATTTTGTGTTCATAACCTTAAAACTGAGGGCAGAGCACTCCAATGTTTCAGGATTGAGAGCTTGCCAGTCAAGGGGAAAAAAAAAATCTGCTCATATGTTTCTTCCCACAGCAATTGATCCTGGTATGCAGAGCACTTTATCTTGTATCTTTTGCCATATAGAATTAATCAACCCCAGTGAGCAGAATTTTGCTCTCTACACTCATATCCACCATCAAACATTAGGACTTTAAGCTTCCCCTCTGATTTTAGCAATTGCAGCCTGTTTCAATGCAAATGGTAAGTACTGCTGTTAAATCACACACTACTTTGTGGGTACATTATACAACCTTATCTCTATTTTCCATTTTAGTGACAGCCTGCATAGCAGTTTGGGGAAGGCATTTGAAGCCCATAAATCCATTGCATTATTTCCCTACATTCCCACCGATGTTTTATGTGCCTGTCTTTATAAAACAGCCCCTTCTGCCTCTCCACACCCCTCCTGCAGCCCCTCCCATCTGGGGATGATCTGGAGCTGACAGGTAGCTGCAGTAGCTCTCTCTATATATAAAATAGGATTTTTTCACCTCTTTTTCACTCAGCAATACCTCAAGACTAAAATAATCTCTTGCTATGGACAAGAGAGGAGGCAGGAGAAGGAAGATGACACAGCCACTCTATGCATGAGTGTGCCAAGGTCAGCAGCAGGGTCTGCAGGGACACCCTCACTGATGTCTGTCCCTTTACTGAGCCAGAAGAAAAAGCAGCTTTTCCTGACTTCTTGCTGCTTTTTGAACTCACTCCTGCCTTGTGAAGCAAGACCTGGCATCAAGACTTTTTTTATCTCTCGATGTTTATCACACCATGCTGCACACAGGGCACGGGGAGGTGGCCTGCACTGGGAATAAGGATCCCAGTGACTGTCACAGATGTCAGCTCCCCCAGCACTGCTCAGCAAGCAGGAGAGGAGGAGGCAGCCTGTCCATCTGACCAGAAAATCCTATTGTCTGAAGTCCCTTCCCACACCAGGGCAGGCCCCATCTTCCCCTGCCCCGTGGCACTGTGTCCTGCCACCAGGTGCCACCTGCCCCACTGCTCACTGCCCTGCTCAGCTGATGGACAAGCCTGAGACCAAACCCACGGACACAACAAAGCTGCTGGCATCCTAGAAAGTTAAAGCTGTAAATCAGTCCCAGCTTTAATTCCTGCCTGGTTTCTTTAAAGTGGAGCCTTCTGGAAAGGGACTTTCACAAGGGTGTGTAGTGATAGGACAAGGGGGAATGAGTTAGATTTGATATTGTGAAGAAATCCTTCACCATAAGGGTGGAGAGGCACCAGCACAGGGTGCCCAGAGAGTTTGTGAACACACCATCCCTGGATGTGTATTAGTCCAAAGTTGGACAGGGCTTGGAGCAACCTGGTCTAGTGGAAGATGTCCCTGCCCATGGGTAGAATGAGATGAGCTTTAAGGTCCCTTCCAACCCAGACCATTCTGAGGTTCTGTAATTGTCATTTTGAAAACCACTTTGGCCCCAATTGCATAATCCTCTCTGGAGCTAGAGTCACTTCTGTTTACCCAGATGCCACCCAGGCACACTCAGCTGTGAACAAGCCTGACTTAGTGGTGTTTAAACCCTCCTCAGAGCAGCTTTAGAAATGCTCAGTGTTCAGCTGAGCCCAGCTCCAGTGCACTCACACCCACCACGGAGTGGAGCAGCTCTGTGAGTGCCAGGCTGTGCTCCTGCCCAGCACCTGCAGCCCCCAGGAGCTTTCCCCTGTGCTTTCCCACACCACTTGCTGCAAATTCATAACAGGGTTGGCACGAGACTTCACAAATAGATGAAGAATTTTGTCACAGGCAAAGTGTAATTTTCCAGGGCTGGAAAACATTCTGCAATTTGTAAGAGTGCAGAGATAAGGGAGTCAGGTATCAGCAGAGAGCTGGATTTGTTTCACAGAGTTCAGCACTGCAGATGGAGGGGAGGTAAAACCAACTGCAAGGCTTCATGATTGAAAACACCTCAGGAAACAACAGGCTATTTAGTTTTAAATCTTGCCTTACATATTCCACTCCATGCTCTAATAAAGCCTACAGGAAAACTTCATTTTTCCCTGCATCCCAAAAATAAACACAAATCAACTGATGCATTCAAGTCTGACAGAAACATCCTTGAACTCAAAGTTATACAAACATAACCATTCATTTCCCTAGCTGCTGCCTGGGGGAAGCAGTGTTCCTCCAGCCAGGTGTTAAGATGCCATGTGCAATGTGAGTTAACCATGACAAGGACTTCCATCACAGAATGGTTTGGCTTGGAAGGGACTTTAAACATCATCTTGTTCCAAATCCACTGCCATGGGCAGGGGCACCTTGCACTAGACCAGGTTTTTATGATGGAAGAAAACCACCTGCAGCTGGAAATGTTTTGTTTTGAATTCAGCATGTGCAGAGGGTGTACAAAGTGAAGACATTCTACTGAACATCTCACTCATCATCATTTTGAGCACCACACATCTTCCAGAAATTTCATAGGGCTTCTCCATAGTTCTTACCACAAATGGATTTATTCTCACACAGTCAGCACTGAGTTTCCAAACTAAATCTTTCTGAACCTGAGTCTGTATTGTTCATAAGATACCCAACATCAAAAGCAGCTTCAGATTCCAGTGGAAAGAACATCAAGAAAGAGCCATTCCCAACCACAGCCTTCCCTTCCTGCTCACTTGAGACTTGACAACAAGATCCATCAGATGCTTTTAAAATTCTCTATTTCTTACACAGATGATCCCAGCACCACCAGTGGCTCCTCCCCAGTCGCTGCTCACCAGGCTGAGCCATGAAGGTTTAATTGTCCCCTCCCCTGCAGTGACAGCCCTGAGCACCAGGGCCAAGCTGAATAAGGACAATTAGCACTTCTGAACACAAACCTGGCAAGCCAACACCTTCCCCAGCCTGAAACTCACTGGAGAATGAAAATCAGCTGTTTTCTCCCCCACAGCCCCTTGCTCAGGGTCACTCAGAACCAGACTGCCACAGTAAAACACCAAGCTCTGCATGGACACCATACAGGAGTGAATTACAGAGTCACTGCCCGCTGAACCCAAGAGCAGGTACAGGTCTCAAAGCCCAGACTTTGGTTACACTGCTTTTTCTGCAGAAATCCTTACTCTCAGGCATTAATCCTACATTTTATCTTGGCAAACCCACAGTTTCAGCAGGCCATTAAAGACCATTTGCTTTCCAAAGGTGAGATATTTAGCCCCCTTTCCTGCCAAGGGGATCTGAACTGCATCTCTACAGTCTCATCGCAAAAGCAGAGAATAAATGAATCCAGCCCAGAGCTTTGGTCTTATCACAAGATCAACCTGTGATCACTCACACAAAAAAATTAAAAATTCTTCTTCAATGAAGGAATCACAGAGCACTAAGGGTGAGAACTCACTTGTAAATCCGTTCTGACACCCATTAAAACAAAATTTACTTTTCTGTGTTGTTTTTATGTCCTTTCTTTTTGGCCTCTGTCTTAAAATTTTAAGCCTTAGAGCAGAACTGAAAGCATCTCAAACCCCAAGTATCCATGAATAATAAGTAAGAGTGGTCACACTTTGCTGACCACAAAATATGCCTGTACTTCACCATGCTCTTTGCACACTGAGTTTGCCATACCAAAGACAAAGCATCACATGAGCAGGTACAACCATTTTTTGACACTGTGTGTTAAAACAACAACTCTGCACTTCTTACAGTTGCCTCTCAAGCTACACCATCAAGTTCTCCAAACTTTGTATTTTTTTTCACCAGAAAGGAAAAAAAACCAAAACCAACCTTTATGGAATAAGTGTGGGATGAAAATAGGCAGTGCAATTTCCCAGCCCATTTTCCATATTTTTAAATTAATACCTTCACCCTTCCTGCCTAGTATAATTGCCAAAAGATAGTTTGGCTGCTTGCAAAGATTTTGAAAACTGCTGCAAGTTTAAATCAGCCCTGCAAAACATAATGGAAGCCAAACCAGCTCCCCCATTAATGCACACCTGCCATAAATAAGAGAGTAAGAAATTCCTCCTGAAGCCAATGTAAAAACCTTGTCTTAATGCCCTAAGTAATAGCAAACAAATCCACCTGAACTGCTTCAGCCAGCAGGAAAAGAAAAAAAAAAGCCAAGCTGCTTCTGCAACATTCTAGCAGAAAAATGGTCAGCTTTGAGCTAGATAACAGTGAAGAAAATAAGTGTTTATATGCAAAATATTCGCTTGGAATTTAGTGCTTAAGAAGATGTCTCATGTAATAGTATTTACAGCAGGATGGAACATGTTTTCCTGCTCCACAAAGGTAGACAAGGTTGAAGTTGAATATTGCTGAGCCTGTGATGGAGCTGGGCTTTGCAGAGTTCCCCAAAACCCCATCTCAGAGCAGGACAGAATCTGAGCCTGGGAGGTAAACAACCAACTGCCCCAATCCCAAAATTCTCTTCTGAAAATTTCTACATCTCAACATGTTGGATCAACTAAAACTTCAAGGATTCATTTAAAAAGGCCATTTAACTCCCCTGAACTCCTCACATAACACTCCTTCTTCCCACCCTTGCTGGAAAGTCTCTGCTCCCTCCCTCTCTCAGAGGCACACAGCTTAACATTGACATTTTGCTTTCCCCTCTGTTGCAGCAGCCCTCTTGTTAGAAGGTAGAAACGAGCCTAGACAGAGACTTCTTGTTTATCACAGCATGAAAAAGCTCCTGGTTTATTCCCCTTTACACCTCAGCCATCCTGACCCCAACCATTCCCTGACTCTGGGTGCAGCAGCTCCTGCTGCAGGTTTGCCTTGCAGCCTCTGACTGCTGCTTATTTCCTGCTAAACTCTGACTGAAGGAATCAGTTTACAGACTCTGACTACAGGCTTTTACCCAGCTAGACTGTGACTGCAGGTTCCAACAACAGAACTACACACCCAGACTGACCTCACAGCAGAGATTCTCTCTCCCCAGGATCCTGCTTCATGATTTTCTCCTTCATGTTCCTCTTCCACAATGATCCTCCCCTCAGCAGCTCACCCCCTCTTTTATCTCACTCACCCTTATTGGATACAGCTGTGACTCATTAGGGTGAGGCTGTACTGGGTAATTAACACAGATGTTACTTATCAAGGGTGAGGTCACTTGTATTCCCTTCCCCTACACCTCTCTAATAAAAGTATATCATCAAAAAGAACAAATCCTGTGCCCAACATTACAGAGCCTTTAAAAGTCTTCCCAGTGCTCGCATCCAGAGGCTTTTCATTTGTGCACTGACTGTTTGCAACTTCTGCTAAATAAACTCACTGCTGCTGGTTCCCTCTTGAATAAATCCTGGACCCGATTTTCTAATGTCCTGGGGATAATCTAAAGTCAGAAGACATCTGGAAATCCTCCATTACTTTAGAAAAACAACATCCTTTGTTCCTCAGGACAGAACTGCTTTGGAGTAAACACATGGGATGTAGCATTTGCAGACACATTAGGTACCACATGAATAAAATCCCATTATTATTGTAGAAGAGGTCGTCTCCAATCAGGTTTGCTGCAGCAAGTTTCCTGCTTTATTTACCTGAACTGCTTTTTCCCAGAAGCAAGAGGCTGTAAAATCCACAGCTTATAAAGAAAGTTAAAAAATTCCTACCAAAACAAATGTTTCTTTTTTCTTTTTAAGTGCCTTCCCACACAAAGGTGTCTCTGAGCTATCCATTAGCTCCAAGTGAGCTACATCTCATTGAACAACTAAATACTCTTTGTAGAGGGAGAAAACACACAGCAAGTGCAGAAAATGTGTTCCAAAGGCAGCAACTGAGGTTATGCTTCTCCCCACCTCATCACAGTGCTCCAGGATCACTGGGAGCATCTGGCCTGGGCACAGGACACTGGAAAGGGCCAGACAGGGTTGTTCAAAGGATAAGACATAAAAATCCAGTGCCTACAAACATCTTGCCCACTAAAAAAAGAGTCAGGAGGGGGAAAAATAGACCATGACCCAGCTCTTTGTGTGCTGTTCTGTATAAATACCTCTTCATTTCCAAAAATCCAGCTGTCTTCAAATAACACTGCTGGTCCACAGGGTGGGAAACGTGTCCAAATGGGGAACCCCAGGAGCCACATCAGCAAAGCCTCACACAGCACTCAGAGCAGAGGCTGATTCATTTTGTTCACACAAGGACAAACTAAAGCCAGCTCCAGACCTTTCTCCCCATGCTACATTGATTTTTGTATTTTACTCAATTTGAGAAAACATGGGCATTCACTCAAACACTGACTAGCACAAAAATAACTGTATTATGTGCATTATGGTCCATTTTACATTGTAAGGTTTATTTCAGCTGTGTTATTTTGTTTTCTGAAGGCACAGTGTGGAGACCTTGTGAATGAAAAGTGAACTGTTAAGATCTTTAGATACCTCCCAACTCCAATTCTGATTTTATGCTGCTGTAATCAACTTCCAATCCACACAAAAACATTTCAATCACACTTTAAAAATGTTTTGCAAAACTCTTGGCATAATGCACTTGCTGTACTTCATTACACTTGCCTGCTCTCGAGTTCCAAACAGGAGTGAAAAAAGATACTTTGATGTTCCCTTTTTTAATAGCCTATTGGATTTTCCTACTATTTCACCTCTAGGAATATCATCAACCACAAATTGAGTTTATTGGATAATCCATTAATTGCTTCAACCTCCTTTTTTTTTGTTCCCCACAATAACAGCAATATTCTGAGCACCCTTCACTCCACCCTTGTGATGCTCCAAAGATACTTTTCTTTAGGAATTGCTTAAGGTCGCTTTAAAAGTCTTCACAGCTCAGAGTCTCAGAGGACAAACTTTAAAATAATCCAATTTATTTTTCCAACTCCCCTCTTAGGATAATCTTGCTCTGCTGCTTCTTCCCTTTTGCTAATGAGATGTAAAATCAGATGAGTCTGACTAGCTCCACCTCTGCTTTATAAATAAGGAGGAAAAACCTTCATAAAGAATGTAGAGAAAAACCACCATAAAAGAATGTACAGGAAAACCTCCATAAGGAATGTACAGGAAAACCTCCATAAAAAATGTAGAGAAAAACCTCCATAAAGAATGTACTTCAACTCTTAGGAGACTCTTTTGGGGTGCTCCCCCTTGTCCAGGGTGTCCCCAGGAGCACACATGGGATCTGCTCTAGGTCTGTCCTGCTCGGAGCAGTTCTGCATTCCCTGCTTTCCCCATAACTCCAGAAGTGTTTGGAGAGGGCAGAAGGGGAAGAAAGCAGCTTGGCTCCTTGGTGCCACTGTCACCCCGTGCCAAGGAAAGCCACAGTGCCAACACCTCTGCTGGGCCAGGGTCTGCACAGGGAGCTGGGGCAGAGCTGTGGTGCCTGGATGAGCAGCCAGAGGAAGCCTAGGGGTGTGAATGTGTCCTGGTGAGGAGGTGACCAAGGTTAATTGCTGCAGATGCAGACTTGGGCTTCCCATGCTGGGAATTGCAGGATAAAACTCAACCTGAATGGCTCGGGCTTGTACTTCATTAGGTTTCAATTATAAAGCACAATTAGAGCAGCAACAAGGAATGGTGGATATTTCTTCCTCTCTAAGGCACTGCTTTGAGGAGTCCCTCCCACTCTGTCCCACATACCCAGTCACCGTGACCCTGGGCTGTGCTCCCAGCACTGCAGGGTGACTGCAGCAGGGCCAGGGGAGGAAAAGGCAGGAGCCCCCTCAGGCTCTGACTCCAGACTTTTACAACCCCAGGCAAGAATGTAAAGGACACTTAGTCACAGTGATTCATGCAGCAAATCATTCTGATGCCATATTCTCCTCCATCCACCCAGATCACACTTTTCAAATCCTAACATAGTTTCTGTAATTTTTTCTTCTGGATGTCTGACACACTGCAGACTATTTTAAAGATGACTTAAAAACAAGTTTGCTGATGGTTAAATTTACTGTACAGTGGTCTGCACCTTCATAAGAAATATTCCAGGAGAAGGAAAGTAGTCCAGGGGTTTCCACAAATCAAAGTGGGTAGAGGATATACCAATTCCTGTAGGACTCACAACACAGACTTCAAAAATCTAAATGCCACCACTAGAAAAGGGATGTCTATTTGTGGTCAAGCTTGAGTTGTAATTTCAGCTATAGAAGTCCTTGATCAGTGCAAGCCTTTATTTTCTGATTGTCTCAAGTGATTCATGGTTTCAACCTCAAAGTCTTATAGTGGTTCAGCCTCAAAGAACATAAAAATAATTCCTTGTTATTGGACATATCAAAGCTGTGAATAAAGCATTTGGCACCAGGTTCTTCTAGCCTGATTTCAGGGTTTTGC
This sequence comes from Argya squamiceps, assembly GCA_037834095.1. Taxonomy (NCBI): domain Eukaryota; kingdom Metazoa; phylum Chordata; class Aves; order Passeriformes; family Leiothrichidae; genus Argya; species Argya squamiceps. The sequence goes on along the minus strand of JBBMKD010000067.1, from coordinate 3,433,903 downwards.
AGACCCTTGAAATGAGTTTTCCAAATCTGGTAAGTCAGTTAAGGTGGCAACAAGCTTCAAATAAAAAGTGTAGAAATATTATGCTTACCTATACCTAAAAGGTAAAATACCTTCAGGTGGTTGCTGCCTAAACTTACTCTGAAAAAAAAAAAAAAATCAGGGCATTTTATAGAATGAAAAAGATCCTTTATTGACAATTTGAGCTTGGTACAAAGTATAATCTAAATAGACTTAGCAGCTGTTCCTGGACTTGCTGGAGTATTAGAGCCTTTCACCAACAAGTATTCAGGCTCTGAATAGCAATAACAAGAACACAAATCTGAATGAGACTCAGCTTCAGCTCCCACATCTACAACACAAGGAGGGTGGCATCGAAATGTGGCAAATTAGAGTGCAGACACCTGGCCCTGAAAAGTCATGCAGAAAACTTAGTTTATACTGCTTCGCCTTATTTCTCATCAAAATAATTTGGAGGCTTGAACACGAAACAGATTTGTGAATTCACCAGGGAGCCAGAGAGAGTCATCACACAGTAATGGAAAAGCAGATTTTTTTATTGATTCAAATTAAGGGTAATTTATTGAAAGAAAAAAGCCACAATTTGCATGAAAGGCGTTGCTGAAAGATGCAGCAGTCGAAGTGTGTTTTGATCTATTTGACTCACACACACAGAGCCTGGTGGGCGCAGAGAGCAGCAGCTCTGCACTCACTGCCTCAGCCTCCAGCAAGAGAAAACCAACTGGTCCTGAGCCTTTGCTCTGAGACAGCTCAATCCTCTGGCACTTCAGGTTTCTCCCCTCTTTTACTCTATCACAGCAGTCTGGTCATTCTTATCCTCTCTGACCCTTCCAAGCAATGAAATCTAATTGTCCTCTGGCTTCAGTAGGTCCCAGGACCCCCAGTTGGTGGATTTTGTCCTTAAAAGTGTGAGGAGCCTTTGTTGCACAGCTCTTGGGAACAGAACAAACCAGAACTATCCCAGGGAGATCAGGCTACCACAGGGGACATCTGAGTGTAGGTCTCAGACCTAAAAACACTGGTGTTTTCTACATCACAACCACTTCCCAAGGGAAGTCTATTGCTCCATGGGGAAGCTGCTCAATTCTTCCAGGTTTGGAAACATAAATCAAATCTTCACTGATAAAACTGGACAAACTGTGATATTAGAGAAATTGCAGCAGTCTTGGAGCAGCTCTGGGGCACTGGTGCACATGTAAGCATTTCCTAAACTAAATGCTTCATCTTCTTTAAATTGCCAGATTTCCTACAGCCAGAGTTACAGGGACAAGCTGCTAATCCTGGGGTTTAACTGGGGTGTGGGTGGGACAGAATGGGCACTGCCCAGGCTCCCCAGGGAATGGGCACGGCCCCGAGGCTGCCAGAGCTCCAGGAGCCTTTGGACAGCCCTGCCAGGGATGCCCAGGGTGGGGCTGTTGGGGGGTCTGTGCAGGGACAGGGGCTGGGATGGGGGATCCTGTGGGTCCCTCCCGGCCCAGGACATTCTGTGATTGCTTCCTCATCCTCCAGAGCTGTGGAAGGAATGGGGCTCTGGTGTGACCCTGACCCCATCAACCCCACCCGGAGCACTGGATTCCCTTCCCCAGCTCTGGAGACAACCAGGCTGCTCCTTGTGCAGCTCCTCCCTGCACAGCTTCCATGTTCATGAGGAAATCTACTGGGAAGAGCCAAGTGTAAAACACCAAAGGGAGACAGTGTGGGCCTGAGAGATTTTAGCCTGCTAGCAGCTGCTAACTTTTTCCCAAGGGAAAATTTCTCAAGGAAGTTTCTTCTCAAAACAATCTTGGCAAACAACTATCCTTTCTCAAGACAATCTTTTTCCAAGCAGTGTTTTGCTGTTTCTCTAGTTTAACCTGTGGGATTAGAGAGGTGTCGTTCCTATTCACCAATCATGTTAAATCTGTGTTGGAACACCTTATAAAAAGCAGTAAGAATTAGACAATAAAACCTTATTTTTCTATGCTCTTTGCCTTCTGAAATATTTGGAGTCTTTCTTTTGTGTCCTACAGTGACAAGGCAGAGACATTTCCCTGCCTTCACCAGGCCCCTTGCTGCTGTCCCTGTGTCTCAGCACAGCCGGGTTATCAGCGATGGAATTCATCTCTCTGTGCCACGTTCACACATTATTGATCCCTTCGAGCTAAATGCTCCCAAGAGATTTAAGCCCATTTCCATCTGCTTGGGGATTTGAGAGCAGCAATTTCTCTCCCCCAGCCACAGAGAGGCTCCTTTAGCACATTCCCACATTTGCATTTTGCCATTTGCATACACGCAGTTTAATGCCAGAGCAGCCCATAAACAGGACTGTTAGTTTTATGAAAATCTGACTTTTCGGGGGGGATTGCTTGGTGCAGAACAATAGTAGAGAGCAGGATCCAAAGTAAATCTTGCAGTGAAGGGAGAAAAGCCCACTTATTACAAGACCAGGAAAACTGCATGAAATGCTGAGGAGCCTCTTACAAAGGCAAATTATCCCACGGTGTAGATGGCAAAGGGATCATTTACATTCCCAGTTCGTAAAAAGCAGTGATTAATACAGCTAGAGAAAATGTAAAATTTAATGAGTAACTGAAGTGTTCAAACAAACTGCCAGTTTAATAAAGCAGAATGACAGGGCCAAAGTGTTGGGAATAAAATCCCAAGGTTCTGTTAGCAGAGAGAAAATTCATGGATGGAGTGAGGAAAAGAAAAGGTGATTTAACATCAAAGGAAATAATTACTCTTCATCTAAATAAGAATTAGAATGAACATTTATATTGTCTTTTCTTCCCTTCTGAATATCTCCAAAACTCTTATTTATTTTAGTTTACATGCTTAGCTAATTAAAGCTCTAAAATAATATAAATTTTTATGGGCCATTTTTAAAGAAAACCAGCATAACTAAAAACAGGCCCAGACACTTTGAATATTGCATCAAGGTTCTATTAGTTTTCATGGTGCAATATATTTTTTTTAAAAACTGCCTCCTGCTGAACTAATTACGATCTTATTTTTAAGCAATTTTTTAAAATTACACATGGATTGCACACTTTCATTCTTAATGGCTTGAATTTAGCAATAACCTGCACTGAAGTTGGCAAAGAAAATACTGAACCAACGTCTCAGCTGATGCAAAGGGGAAATCTTCCTGACATTGTGGTCTTTTTGACCTCTGCAGCTCCAGCCCTGAAAATCCACTTCCTACTCCAAGTGCTGAGTTGGGTCCAGCCCTTCTCCTGTCTCTCCAAAGTTGGCCAAATGTGCATTGCTATTTTTTTTTACCCCATTTCTCTGAACTGAGCCACACAAACCCAATGTGAGCAGCCTGTGATGAAGGGCCAGGGAAGCCCAGGGTGCTGCTGTGCAAGGCTGACAACAACTCTTTACTGAGAGCTTTTCACTCCTCACAATGTGCAGCTGAAAAGTCCATGAAAAAGACAGCCCAGCTCACCTCCAGAAGTATTACTTTACTCAGATACTTCTCACACCTGCATCTTCTTCCTTCCCCAACAACATCCATCTATTACGTACAAGCTATGCAATATGGTCACAAATAGATCCACGGAGAGCTGCTACTAATAACTTGCATTTTGCAGCTCCAAATATTCAACTATTAGAGTGAGAGTGGTGAGACAGACCTACCCAGAGCATTGTAAAAGTCAAGATGCCCTCTGGAAACATGTCCATCATGGGAACAACTCGACCCCAAAATGTGGAGGGGAACAAATGCAAGGCGAGGCAGAACTAAGGGTTCTCCAGGAGCCCTTCTGGAAAGCACCACTTTGCATTCATGCAGCACTGTCATCACAACCTCAGGATCCCTCCTATAATTAGGAGCTCCTCTATGAGGATACAGCCAGGCATTTTCATTTCAGGTATGTTTATCATGTTGGACTCATGGTACAAAGAGTTCTCTGAGTGGGAAGAGAAGTAATGAAGTACAAGAGCACGAGCCATGCTCTGACACAAAGTCATTATTTCACAGTCTCTGATGTCTGCATGACCTGCTGCTCACAGAACTCATCTGCAGAGAGAGGACTCTTTCCACTCTCACAGCGAGGACTGGCTTAGTTTCAGACACTGGGAGGTTTGTGGGCTTTTTGTTCACCCTTGTTCACTCCCTGGTACAGTTACTTTTGTTTTTACTGTCACATCAGCAAAAATCAATGAACTGAGAACACAGCTGCTAGAAACACTTGTTAGAGACACCTGAATATAACTCAAGGTCCCCCTCACAGCCTCTCTCTTTGCAGTGTCTGTAACACCCAAAAGAGGCTAAGGAAATGGCAGCATTTCCAGGGAAAACCAGGGGGAAAAAAAAAAAGGAAGAAAAGGCAGTTTTAGTGAAGAGATCCTGAGATTAGCTCAGCGGGTCAGAGCCTGGTGCTAAAAACACCACCCCTGTATGGGCCATTCGCTTCAGAGATGGACTTGATTATTATTGTGGGTCCCTTGCAACTCAGATTATTCTGTGATTCTGTAAAACTGGTGATCAAACTCCAGGTCTGCTGTTATTAGATGAGTCTACCACCATAATATTTAGAACTTGGGTGTAAGTGCACCCACAAATTCAATGGCCCAGGCAGCTCTTGCAGTGTGTGTGTCCTGAATGAAAGGGATGACCCCAGACATCTCTCTAGAAGTCCAGCCCAAGTCAGATTTACATCAATATCTGCAAAGAAATTTGGCTCCTTGAGCTACAAAACTTATCTACCCATCACTTCAACTTCCAAGTTTTGAAAAGGAGGCAGGAATCTCTTCTGTGGTCATCTCCTGTGCCTGCCTCAAACGTGTGACATTGGCTCCTGAACACAGGAGGTTCTTGGCAGTGACATTAATTTTAATTTAGTATCACAAAACTGCATTGATGCTTAGCAAGAGTCCCAATCCACTAAAGCCTATTTCCCTCTAGGGACTTGGGCATGAAAAGGAAAAGCTGCTGAACAGAAGGCAACATATCTTCCTCTACATTTATATCCAGAGACATGTCTGCCTGCAATGGCAAGCAGGAAAAACAAGTGTCACCTCAGAGAAGAGCTCTGTCACCTCATCTGTTACCTTTCTCAGCAAAACAATGGCTCTCTGAGGGGCAGACAAGGCTGAATGGGTTGTACCAGATTGTTTTCAGCTGCAGGCAAATTTATAATCATTAATTTATATGCAGAAATATTTATAAACAGTAAATTTAGAGACTGTCATATTGGTAAAAGCTGCACAAGACATGTCACAGAGTGTTCTGCCCAAATCCTGCATCCCTTCAGGTGAGAACAGGGTGCAGAGGAAGGTGGTCCTCTCATAAATTATTATCCTTTCTCAGTATGAACTCTCAGAAACATCATCAGTAGGAGCCACCACATCTTCTGAAGGCAAGTAAATGAAAAATAAAATGCATCTCTTATCTTCTACGCCACCTCTTCCAACAGTTGCTATGAAAACTAATTCAAAGCTGTCCATTGCTTTTGCTGTTATTTGATCTCCCTCTGTTCACTTGGGGAGAGGGTAAGACACATGACATGATGCCAACATTTGGGTGCTCAGGGGCTGCATTTTGCTGGGAAGACTCACTTCCCAGGGATCCTAAAGGGATCAGTGTCATCCAGCAGGAACACTTCACTCCCCAAAAGCTGTCCTCGGTTTTCGCATCTCCCCTGACACAGCTCATAAGTTCAGGAAAGACCTGTAATAGGCTGCTGAGGACTCTGAGATCTCCTGACCAGATGGCAGTGCTGCCAATCTCACCCAGCCTGCTCAGCACAGGAATACAGAGATCAGCAAACTCAAACCAGAGTCTCTCACCCACCTGCACACAGACAGGCAGGAGTGTCAAACCACTGCTGTCCAGCTCTGTACAATAAATGCTACTATTGGTAATAAAAGGCGGCTCTCTCCAAAAAGCAGATGCTATCACTACTCAAAGACTATCACTACTGTGCACAGCAACAACTGGAGAGTTATTTGTGTGCTTATCTAATTTCAGACAACACTGAAACACCCGTGTGGAACTGCAAACAAAACAGATGCACGTTCAGCCTCGGCAGGTTTCGAATCATCTACCAAAACTCTGTTAGGTTTATCTCATGATTAATGGATTAATCACAGGCAAGACTTCCAGGAGCAGTGTGTGCCCCCAGCACATCATTAAGGATTATGTTCACAGATACTCTGTTTAGACAGCACTGTGTTAAATCCCAGCAAATAACTTGGTCACCGAGATGTGCGTGGAGCCCGTGAGGAGGGAAGCTGCTAAAACAATTATGTAGTGATGTGAAAAATCAGTGGGTAAACTACACATCTTGATTCTTCCAGGGCATGAATGCTTCACTAGGGCTTCCTCTTCATCCGACTTTTAGGGAAAAAAAGAGCCATGTTTCCCTATTAGAAATGTCAGATACAGTGACACAGTTTTTCTCTCCCACCACAGAGAAGCTCAGGATAAAGAAAAACACCAAGATCTTCATGCAGCAGGCAGAACTGCAGCTCATCGATTGCCATCCTTCCCTTGACGACTCCTGGCAAAACCACTGTAGCTGCAGGGAATTTCTCGTGGTCCAGAAAGGCTGCTCCAAAGTCCCACAAAGTCCAGGGTCTTTATTTAAAGCTGTCAGCAAAGCAGCCAGAAATAGACGTCCCTCTGCTGCCTCGGCTGGGATTACACAAACCAGTAGCAGGTAACAAGGGATTTCCTCAAAAGTCTCTCACGAGCAGCTTTCTTGGCACTTATTACCATGACAGAGGGAGAGGAGAGTCTAAGAAACTGAGCTGACAGCACAGCAGACCTTTGCCTCAGGCAAAGCAGAACGAATTCCCCTGTTCCCAAGTCACTGGAATTCACAGCCCAGGGCTGTGTCTCATTACTCCTGCCCAAGCCAAGGCTGCTACAATCCCAGTGTCACTCCAGCACAGACTTGTCTCCTGCTGGCAACTCCTCTGAAAGCTGAAACCATGGGTCTATCTAGCTGGAAACCTGTTCTCTGCTCTAGAGACAGGTTTGGAAAGAAGAAAGAATGTTTCTGGAGTGAGGGGCACTACAGGACAGATTTTATAAAATATAATGAGAGAGAAAGATTAGAGTGTGAGGGAAAGGACTGAGTTGCATCCACCAAGCAGCATGATTGCTCAGCAGCAACATGGATGAGTTCACAAAGTTCACCCATAATCAGGATGTTGGACTGGTGAGGATGTAGCTTTTGTCTGGATAACCTGAATAATTTCTGATTTGTCTGTGGCCTAAATAAGAAATTGGCAAGTTAATACTGCTGTATATGCATTTTTCCCTCTTTAAATTTAGTGCAAGTTCAACACAGTCACAGAGACAAAGTTAAATAGCTCAGAAAAGCCTTTTGGCTCAATAGAAAAAGGAACTTATCAAGCAGTAAAAGGAAAAATATTCTAGACAGTAACATGCACGAGTTCTCTATGCATGACTTGTGTTTGGATTTCTCTTCTCTAGTGGACAAACTAATAATGACTGGGCAGCCACAAGGCCCTTGTGCTCTGTGCAAAAGAAAATAAATTAATAAACCCCATCACTTCCCATTCCTCTGTTGCCAGGACTGCAGCCATGGGAAGGGCTGGACATCACCCTCACATGGGACCTGGCCTGGGCAGGGGCTCCTGGAGGAGGAAAACCTTGAGCTTGCCCTGCAGTTTGGGGAACCACAAAAAAACCCCACACCTGACCCTTGAAAAGCATCAAGGTGTGAGCCTTAGGGAAAATCACTCATTCTAAAAGACAACACAAATCAGGACAGAAGCACCTTTTGCTGTTTCAGCAGGGGAAAGTTGTTTTGTTATATTTTATTATTAGATATTTTTTAGCTTGTGTCCTCTCTCCAAGATATGGGCCTTGTGGAAGCATTTTAAGGATGACAGCCTTGTCTTCTTGATTCCTTCCTGTGAACTTCAGTGTTGGCCCATGAAAGCCCAGGGCTTGATGAATCATTTCCATCAGCAGAAGGGTTTCAGACGTGAAATTCAAGTGACCCTGAACTGGGAACGTTTCAATGCAAAACACAAAACTGTCAGACATGTTAAATCTTCCAGGGATGAGCCTCAGGTATAAGAAAGCATTCCTAGAATTTTCACTGGTGAGCTGATTTTGGATTTGTTTTGAATCAAGTTTCACTAATGTTGAATGACCAAAATATTCCTGAAATGAGCGAGCTTGAAATGGGAGTTAAATTCTGTCAAGACATAACCAGACCTTCCCTGCAGGTATCTGAAAAAGAATATCCTTCATTGCCTCAGGACTGTGTCTTCACAGCATCTTCTTTTTTCCAGCTCCACAAGAGAGGGGAGAGGAGCTCCATCCAAGAGGACACCACATTTACAGGACACTGGCTGGGTTCTCCTTCCTGTCACACTGCAGCTCCTGCAGCTCTTTGGTCACCACCTGGTCCTCACCACTGCTGGCTTTGTCATTCATCCAAGTCCTCTTTGAACACAGCCAGCAGCCTGGGCATCTTTCTCCTAAAGCACCACACTTCCCACTGGATGACTGGGAGGACAAAACAGGGTTGGCTGATGCTGCTATGCTCTCAATCCTGATTTCAAGGTGATTTGTGCTCCCTCCCTCCGTGGTTTGCAGGGCTGGGAGGGGAAGCCAGCAGCTCTTTTTGTGGCTGGAGCCAAACAAGGAATTAACTCGCCCAGCAGAGTGTGTGCTTTGGAGTGTAGGAATGTCAGGGGGACAATCCATTTCATGGTCCCATGAAGCTGATTGAAACACGATTGCACAGGAATCCAGGGGCTCCTCTCCTCTGAGACTCCCCAGCCACCTGTGCCTCTCAGGAACAATTATTACTGCAGGTGACTTCACATTGCAGCTGGGATGGACTTGGGTTCAACCTTATCAGGGAGTTTCAGACATTTTGGGCTAGAGTTAATTGCACCAAGTATGGCACAAAGGGAGTAATTTGAAGAAAGTTATCTTCCAGTGACAGGGAAGAGTTGGTGAACAGGTTAGTGAACAATCTTGATCCTTCTCCAGTCCTGGAAAAGTAAAGAACTGAAGAATGTATTTTATGACCAGATGAATGGGGACATTTTCCATCTTAAAACTCACTTTAAGCCAGGCAATTATTGCACTTACATCCTTCCCCAGCCCACTAAATTTCATCCAGGAAACGGGAGGAAGCAAAGGCCTTTCGTTTTTCCATTCTTGTGCTACTTCTTTTGGGATAAGGTTAAGGCAGAGTTAATCAGCATTTCCAAGCTAAATATTTAAAGCTGGCAACACGTGAAAGACTAACAGCCCTGCAGAATAAAGTCCTTTAATTGAGTCACAGCACAAGCACAGCATGGCTGGTAGGAGCATAAAAAGCCAGAGCGCAGCTATTCATTAGGAATGAATATGGAAGTTAACCCAGGGAGACCCGGGGAATAAAAGAGGCCCATTTGCTCCCTGGCCTATTTACTGAGAGCCACGTAAACACGGGGGCAATTAAACCTGAATACCAACACAGGCAGCACAGCCAGGGCAGGACAGAACACGGTCCTGCACCCAGCCCTGGCCCAGGGCTGAGAATTCTCCTTCTGCACAGACTCTTCCTGTCCACATTTCCTTGGGAGGTTATGGCCTTTTGTTTTTTATAAACAAAGCCAAGTTCAATGTCTGTGGGAAAAGGAGGGAGAATGGACTAGGTAGCAAAGCAATTGGGAGTGCCTCAGTAATGTATTCAGGCTGTTAAGGATTTCATTAGGTTTACTAAAAGGTCATTAACGATAAAATATCTTCTTTTATTTTACCTACTTTCTAAACATTATAGTCTATTCTGCCATTCAAGCTTGCACCCCACTGACATTAATTAGCATGCTATATATTAAGAAGAGCTTTTAATGAGCTGTTATTTCACATGATTTTATTGGAGAGCCTCATTGTTCAGCTTTATAGCAGAAAATGACAACTATAGAAATTGCTTTGATAGGACTGCAGCACTGAGGCAGTTATTCAATCTCCAAGCTTGTTCCTCAATTACTCCTTGTTGCTGAAAGCTCTGCCTAAACCCCCTCACTGTGGTTTGCCATGATACACTGGGTTAGGGAAAGCTGTGGGCAAGGAACAGCCCCCCAGAGCACAGAGTGGGGTGTGAGCAGCATCTCACACAGCTGCTGGCTCTGCTGCACAGCAGAGCAAGGCCCAAGTGTGTACAAAATTGTTTGGAAACATTTATAGATGAAATGTCAGTCTTAGCTCTTATTGTAGCTGACTATTGTGAGATGGTGTAGTTTCAGCCACCTGAATCTTAAGCTACACATTTGCACTTATTCTCCAAGTCAAGTGTCTGCCTCACAGAATGGTTTGGGTTGGAAGGGACCTTAAAGATCATCCCAGTTCAACCCCCTGCCACCTTCCACTAGTCCAGGTTGCTCCAAGGCCCATTCACACTCACCCTAAGTCACTTTTCCCAAATTCAGACTAAAGCAGGTGAATTGAGAACAAAAGGAAAAGTTGTTCTCCCTGTGCTAAAGCCTTCATTCTCCTGAAAACCCTCTCTGCCAGCAATACCACCTGGAGAGCAGGGAGAGCAGGAACCAACAGGGAAGGGAAAAAGGGGAAGGAGAAAGGAGGCAGGGGACTCAAAGTGACAGAAATTGGTAAATGAGCAGGGCACCGAAAACTAAACCCAAACCCATCCTGTCCACTGGATGGCAGGATCATAAAGACTGGCTCTAACACAAACATAAAGGACAGCAACAAGGTGAATTTCCCAAAAGGAGCCATGCACCCTCACATACAAACTGCTGAAGGTGATGCAAAGATCACCTTGACTGGCTTCTCCCCCTCTACGAAGTTCCTCAGGGGCATCCATTAACAGGATGAAGCCACCACCACACCTGAATTATTCAGTCGTGTGCATTCTCTAAATTAAACAATACTGAAGATGAAACAGAGGAAAAAAAAACCCAAACAATCTAGAAAGGAAGTGCAAATATGCAACTGCAGTTTGCTTTCAACTTAGCTAACTGCTACATTTTGGTAAACAAAATGCTGCAAGATGTGAAAATGGAGTTGTTAAAGAGCTTTGTAGTACTCTAACTGCACAGGTACACTGCCACAGGAAGAGATGAGATGGAGGAAATGGGATTGAGGATCAGCTGCTCTCCTGGATGAGCAATATAGAGGAGAAAGAAGAATAGACTGAAATTGTATTTTTTTTTCTGGAAAAAAAAAAGCATTGGAAGGCAGAAAGAAGATGCTGATGTTATCTACAAAAGGATGTTTTAAAATTGAACTTCATTACAAGAAAGAATAAGTTGGAGGTTTTTTTTCAGTTCTTATCATTTAGTTTGGCTTGGAAAAAGAGCAGTGTGCACACTAAAATAATTCAGCTCCTTACAAAAAAAGTGTTGTTGTAACCGAATATCTTCTCATTTGCATGGGATTTATATCACTGCATGTCTATTGGCTTCAAAAGAACAATAAAAAGGTAATCAAAGAAATTGTTGTGCTCAAGGGACCACATTATGCTTTTATTTCTGAAAAGCTTGATCAAGCAATTTTTTTAACACAGTTGATTCATTCTATTTATAACACAAGTTTGCTACTTACCTGGTGGTTGTCATACATTTGAAAAACCCTGACATCTGAGTTTCTCAGAAAAACCCTCTCATTTTCTCCCTAAGACGTTACTGGAAACCATAGGATTTTAAAAAGCATTATTAACAAATGCTCCCAAGTTAAGCACATCTTGCAAGTAACAGCAAGTGAGCAACACACAGTTAAGAACCCTACATAATTTGAAGAAGTTTGTTCAAAAGCTCCTTGAGGTGCTTATTCAGAAAAGCATCCCTAATTAGGAAACCATTTAAACATTCCATAAGTTTAAGGCTGTGTTAAAGTAACTGGGACAGGGTGAAGAGGAGCAGGAGCAATAAAAAACTGATGCCTTAACATGACTACCTAAAATCAGAGGCCAGACAGAATTAAGGGAATAAAAAGCAGTTCTATTTATTGAAGGGCCTTCATTTTGGTGCATTTTAGGCAGTTGAAGCTCCCCAGGGTCTGCACCCAAAATGGACAATGGTCACAGCTTTTCACACTTTTATAAATTTGGTCCATTTGCATCTTGGGGGTTAATCTCCCAATTACAGCTTCAGGTAATGAAGTCATTTACCCCAAGTTTGTTCCCCCAGCTCAGTTTTGTTTCCATTTCTCAGGGCCTGAGACAGTGAGGTGTCCTTGATTCCCAGGCCTGGAGAGGAATTGTTGTGTCTGACCAAAATGGGGAAGCAGCAGCTCACACTGTGTGTGGAGTTGAGAGTTATAAAGAATTGCAGGAATACAAATATATAAAATATATTTGTATTATGATTATATAAAATATAAATAGAAAAGCTAAAATATTATCTATCTATATATATATATTTATAGATAGATAGATAGATTTAAAAATATACATGTATAAAAGCAAAAATCCTAAGGCATCAACACAGCAGGCTCTTTCCAACAGGGAGTAATCCCTGAGTAACCTCCCAGCCTGCCTCTGAAGCATCCTCCCTGCTGCTGCTCTCCTCAGCTGGAGGGGCAGGAGCAGCCCAGCAGAGCCCTCACCCCTGGATGTGCCAGGCAGGCAAAGCCCAGCCTAACTCCTGTAAGCCCCCCACAGCACCTTAAACCAACACAGCTCCAGCTAATTCCAGTCCTGCCAGGGCACCTGATGTTCCCAAAGATGATGGGGAAGGAAATCCATCCTGTTCCACCAGAACAGTGGCTGCATTTGTTGCCCTCTGTGTTATTGCACACAGGCAAATTGTGCTTTCCTTGCAGGATCACAGAAGGCACCTTAACTGAACGCTCTGGGTGTGGCAAGGAGGGTCACTCAAGCCTCATATCCTATTCTGACAGGGGAGCTTATAAACCATATTAATTTATTAAAATTGAATAAACAGCATGGGGCAGGAGGAGAGGAGGTCTCTGTGGGATGCCACTGGTTGTGGGGTGTGGGGGAAAGATATTTCCTGTGACCTTGTGATGCTCAAGTTTCACTGGAAAGCTGTCTGACTGAGCCCTGCCTTGCTCTAGGAGCAGAGCCACATGATCTGTGACTAACACAGCATCCCAAGCGACTCAGAGAGCGAGCAAGGCTCAGATTTATCATCCTTCTCAATTGCCAAGAAATGATAATAAATCAGTGCAATCAGCACTGTTCATTTCCCATATTCTGGCCTGAATCTTTATTAAGTGGAGCCCAGAACACTGGCAGCATTTAACCAACCTGTTCACCAAGTGCTCAGTAAATACTGCAGCCAGCAGGCATCAAATAAACCATTTCTCTTCAGCCTGCCCAGCCCTCTTCCAGGGCTGTTCTGTGCTAAGAGCCATAAACTCCAGATCTAACTGAGCTGGGTGGATGGTGTTATAAATGCATATTATAAAGTTGGCTTTTCTCAAATATTAAAATGAATATGTATAATGTAGAAAGTTTTACTGTATTTTCTTTTATTACTGTCTTAAAAATGTAATGAATGTATATTTTCTTTTTGAGTTGTAAAACTTTTTGTAACATTAAAAATCAGCCAAACCAGTTGACCAAACTGAATCAAACCCTCACCAGAAGATATGGAGAGAGAATTCTCCTACATTCCTGAATTGATTAGATCGAGACAAGAAGGAATTCATTGATCTCCTGGTATCAGAAAGACTACCAGACCTAACAAGACCTTTAGCAAATAAAATACTAATTTGGTACAATGGAGCAAGTTTCGAGGGAAGAGGGGCCAAAAAACAAGGGAACATCTGCACTCAAAGGGATGTTTGAAAAATGCATATGTAAAAGGTTAATCCTTAAAAGCAAGGATTTTGAAGGAGTGCGTGTGCTTTCTGGTGAGGCACCCCAGCTGGAAACTTTTTTCCTGTCTCCTAATTGTCCAATTTTTAATTTTTTTTTATTAAACTTATAAATTTATCTAAGAAAGTGAACCTTGTTTTTCACAATGGGAGCAGATTTCCTCACACGTCACTGAGAGGGTGACACAGCCCCCAACAGGGCTGACAGAGCTGCAAACCTGAGCAGATGATATATGGCCACACACTTCCACTGCTAGTTTAGGTTATTAAAGAAGTCTAATTTAATACAGCATTGATGCAGTAAACCCCTTATTCTTGATGTAACTGACTTTCATGGATTCTGGACAAACAATAGACCACATTTTACAAATCCAGTGTCAGAGGAAACGGGCATTAGTGCTGCAGATGAACAGGGAATAATTCCCAACAACGTCCCTGCAGATGAGTGATAAATCCAGGACCCAATAGCCCATCTTTAATTGATCACTGCCTGTGTTTTGGACCCTTGGCAGCGTCTCCAGGATGTTCTGCTGATGTCCAGCTGAATGCAGCCCCAGCTGTGTGTGGCAGGACCCAAGGTAGGGAGTTTAAGTGGGAAAGCTCCATCCCAGGAATCTCCTCCATCCACGGAATGCAAGGAGAGGCTGCAAAGTGATTGATTTTCATGGGAACATTCAAAGCCACTTCTCACTGAAGGCAATTTCCCAGAATTGTCCTCTTTCCACTATTTCAAATGTAGAGCTTTATATAAATTGGTTGCAAGATTTTGTGGTTGTTGCTTTCCTTCTTGTGGGAGCCATTTTTCACCCTTCACAACCAAAAATCCCCCCAAACCCTTTAAATAAACAAATGACTAAGCCAAGCTGAGCTCCCAACCCTTGCAGCTTTTTTCCAGGGAAACCTTTTTATTTTTTGCAACACCTTTTAGCAGGAAAGATTTTATCTTTAAAAAAATCAGGTTTCCTGAATAGCTTAGAAGAGGGCTATGAATAGAAATGGATATACATATCCCTGCATAGCTATCACACCAGATAATCCTGCTTTTTGTTATAATAAGCATGCACTTCCAGGGGTCACAGGTGGAAGAAATTCTTTTCCACCCTTTTATAAATACAGGCAATGCATCCCACAAATATTAACCTTATGCAAGACACCCTAAAGAGGCAGTTTGCATGTAACAATCTCTCCTGCAGAGCAAGAGGGAGTGAGGTGAGGGAGAAGGAATGGCATATTGGCAACTGGAGAGATGAAGAAGGGCAGACTGCAATTCTACATGGTAACTAAGAGGATCTGTAGCCTCTGAAGTGCAATTTAAACTCAAATCCACTGGGATTATATGTACTGGGCTCCAAGCATCCCATTAAAGAGCTGAAATTGTATATGAAAGTCCCTTGTATTATTATTCCTGGCATCAAAATAGAGGTTTACAGCATTTCAGAAACACTGACTGACAAAACTAGCTAGTTAGAAGCTGCAAATGCATCCTTATTTTTCCCTCAAACCACCAGGGATTTAACAATCCTAAAGATGAGGACATAAGTGATTACAGGATTGTACCTTACAATGTTTAAAAAGACAGTTTGCTGTTTCAACACTGCCCTTAGGCATGGCTCACTGGAAGGAGTCTGGGAGTAATTTTTCCAGCCAAGGAGCTGGATATTTGGGATCCACCCTTTAAATGCTGCTAGGATTGCAATACCTCTAACCATGCCTTCCCCCAAGGGATGTGACAAGTATTTCAGACAGCAATGATAGGTGAGTTTCTCTTTCTTCCTATTTAATATTCCAAAACCTGACAATTCTGAGAAATAGAATACATGCAAAGAATGTATTTACAAAGGCAAGAGCCAGCATCACTTACAGAGTGCACCTGAAACCTCTCAGCTGCCCAAAGGAACAGCAAAATGCAGACATAAATAAGTTGTTTACTTAAATTTACTTAAATTTTCTAGATGCAAGTTTCCACAAAACATACTTCTAAGACAACCTCATGTCATCTAAAAGCAGAAGAATTTTAATGCCAAAGCTAGTCCATGACCTTAAATTTGATTGCTTGCCCTTGCAGCCCAATGACAGTGCAAGTCTGTTTGATGGTAGTTTGACTTTACACACACTTAGGAAAAAAAAATAAATTAAAAGGAATAAATCTTTGTTGCATGTCTTTGTACACAAAGGCTTTGAAGCTGAACTCCCACATGGTGTGAGGACAATGAGCAGCATTTGATTATCAGGGATTTTAAAGCAGAGCAGCTTTTCAGGACTGGTTAAAAAAAGGTAAAATAAAAATTTCAATAAGTCATAGTGCTTTCAGTCTGTCAGGAGACTGATTGTGGGGCAGGATTACTGAGATATTGTTGAATTGTGCCACTCACAGGCTGCTCCCAGAGACAATAAGAACAATTACAGAGTAACAGTGTCTCTTCCATGAGTGTCACATGCAGAATCATCTGTGTGGAGCATTTTACCCCAACCAAGGAACCAGCAAAGCCCAGCTCTGCTGTCAGCTGCCTTTCTGAGCCAGACTGCTCTGCCTGCCTCCTGCAGGGACCTGCACACCTTGAAGCCACCTGGGGACCCGTTAGAGGCTTTCAGCTTTCCCTGTGCCACTTCCAAGAGCAGCCTGTGCATCCCCCTGGCTGTCCTGATGGACAGACAGACTGACACCTCCTGTCTCACCACACCCCTGTGAGCTCTGCAGGGCTCCCCAGCACCCCAGAGTGATCTGTTCCATCCTCCCTTTCCACCCAGCTCACATCCTAATCCTTCCAGCACAGATTAACCAATTTGTAATTCCCAGAGCTTTCCAAATTGTCCTCAACAAGAGGTTTCTACTCCCCAGAAAGATTGCAATTAGAGAAAGATCTAGAACTGCAATTACAAGGGATCTAAAAGGTCCCTCTCTTTAAAAATCCAGCTGTTTCTGTACCCAGTGAAATAATTAATTCTGCAACTGAACACAGAGGGGTTTAAACCACTTTTAAAGGCAATCCTCTTGCTTTGTTAAAAGGCAACAATAGCATTTTGAAGGGAAAATATCCATCAGAAGAGACTTGCAGGAGTCAAAAAGGTTCATGAAGATCCTTTCATTCTCTTTAGGCCCTTTAGAAGTATTCAGTCATTATGAAATTAGTGCTTCGGGCTGCCAAAAGACTTGCTGAAGGTTGTGCTGCTGAATCCCAGCCCAGTTGGCACCCAAGCAGTGGATGTGAAAACTGCAACAGCAATTTGGGTTATAGGGACATCTGGCAGGGAGCTGCAAGAATGATTAGGGGCCTGAGAAGAAAATCAGTCCCAAAGGGAAGCAAGTGGATGTAAATAGAATAGACAGCATGATTATTTTGAAGCATTTTAGAAGCTTATAACATTTTTTTTAAAACAGAATTAGAGGGAAAATACAATATCCAGATACAATGATCAGATTGTGATGGTGATGGTGAGGAGGGAACTATAACTTAGGAGGAGAAGGTGAGGGTTTATTTGTTTTTATTAGGAGGGTTTGTGCCCAGAGGGGTTTGAGACTCTCAGTGGCACAATTCCTATGTATGAATTTAGCCAGCTACCTCCAGGTGTAATGCAGGACCTGACACCACTAACTCGAGTTCATAAAGTGATAATACTTAATAAATACATTGCAGGCAGTTTTTCTTTAATAAATGCTCACAGGCCTTTGTGGTTTTTTTCTCCTCAATTTCAGCAACACAATTGCAGAGCTTCCATCCAGAGAGCTGCAAATTCACTGGAAGATCACTAAATCTCCCAGGAGAGAGCAGAATTCCCAGTGACACCAGTAACACTGTACAGGAATTTGTGGGTTCCATCTGCAGGGATCCCCATGTTCCAAAAGGAGCAAACCACCCTGAGAGTGCCCTGTCCATTTGTCCCTGTTGTGCTCTCCCATATTTTTATCTCCAATTGATGGACTTGTCTCAGGCTTCCATGGACAGTGCAAAGGTTCTGTAGGAATTTTCATATGGAAGAAGGGGTGGGAATGGACAACATTTTCACTGTGACAACCTCCAGGCACTCTGGTTCTCAGGGTGTTTCTGGCAGTCAGATGTTCATCCTTTAGGAGATGAGGGGGAGTAGGAAAAGGAGGAAGAGTTTGAATTCACCTTGACTTCTCTTTGTCTCCAGCTGCCAAATATGCAGAGAGTCATTATCAGAAAAGAAAAATTTGTTTGTGCCTCCGCTGAGACTGGAGCAATGAAATGACTTCAGGGGCAAAGGCACTGTCATGATGCATCACAACCCTGCAGGCATTAAAGTGTCTCATGCAGCTGCTCAGCCAGAAAAGCTGCTCAGATTGCTGAAGTCCTTTCAACACGCTGAGCCCAAGGCAATATTTTAGTAAGAAACTGCTTCTTTAAAAATTAAAAGGAGTTATTTTTGCATCATTTGCATCATTTGACTTGGGTTATTTTAAATATGTTCTGGTATAGGTCACCTGTGTTGCCGGAAAAAAAATGAACTTGTAACTGATTCTACTCAGATTAATTCCTTTAAAACACACCCAGGTTTACTGCCTAATTCCTTACACAGACACCCTCAAAGACCATGAAATGATGAGGGTTGGTTCTATTTCAGCACTGACACCCTCAAAGACTATGAAATGATGAGAGCTGGTTCTACTTTAGCGCTGACAGATGATTTGCACCCTGCACGCATTTCCTCAAGTGTCTCAACAGTGACCAACAATGACTCCAGACTTAGTCAAGGATCTCAGCCCGGCTGAAATGACACTAAATTAGCAAGAGGAAATTCTGTTCATCTGTTTAGTGTTGCTGTATCAAACTCAGCCTGACCTTTGTGAGCCAAATGATGACCTAAAAGTGAAGTTACAGGAGAAAGCTTCATCCATTGCTCATGCTGGAGTGTGAGATCTGAGTGATGTTACATCTGCTTCATTTTTCCCATTTGACTGTGACAGAGAGAGCCAGTGCTGGTAATGACATCTGGGAGTGACAAACCACAGGACATCCTGTCCCAAATGGAGGGGCTGGGTGGGAAGAGGAAAGGAGCAGAACCTCATTGTTAGTGGCAGAGTTGCTTCTTGCACCTGTGGCTTTTCTAAATTGAGTTTGTACAAAAAGCATGAAAGAGAGAGTGAAATATTGGTTCTTGTCCCTCTGTGTCAGGAAATGCTGCACAAGCCACAGTGAGGGGTTTTATGTCACCATAAAAACAAAATTATTTTTACTTTCTCTAATCTTACAGAGGTAAATACTGAACCCATAAACTGCCACACTCAGCCAGTACTGGTGCACTTCTGCTATTTAATCCAAGTACCTTTACCTTCTCTTGCAGGACTGTATTTCATTTCGTATGATCCCCTCAAGAGTCTCTCCTCTTACATTCCTGTTCCACATATCTGGGTGTACATGACATTATGGAGAGTTTCACCAGGAGCACATGACAGCAGTAACACCTCCTTACCTTTACATGAAACACCACCTCTGATACACTCCAGAATCATATTTAATTGTTTATTTCTCATCCAGCACAGGAAGGTCAGTGATCATCCCATAACCTGCTCTACACTTTGTCATCAGAGAAATTGTTGGGATGGACAAATATTATCACTGAAATGTTCAAAAAGAGATAATCCATTCTGCTGATATTGCCAGGAAGTGCTGTGAGTGGTGGAAGGCAAAGAGGAATCAGTTACAGTGTGTAGGTATTATATCCAGCAGTTTTTACCTCAAGGAGAAAAAAACAATAGAAAACAGACCTTGGAGCTACTGCAGAAGGAAACAGGGCACCTGAGACATGGGGAAATGTGTGGCTCTCAATTTGCCACAAATATTGGAAAGAAATCTTTCTTTTTTGAACTGGGAAATTTTTTCAGTGGTAGCAACAGACTATCTTGAAGATTCTGATCTATTTTAATCAGGCTTCTTTTAGCACCTGCTGAGATCTCTCAGAGCTCAGGATTGGCTTAAACACACATGAAAAGGGCCCTGTGGCACCTATTCCTTGAAAACAATCTGTTCTTCTCACCTCATAGAGTGTAATGATGCCATTTGTCTCATTTGGAGGCTTCCACTGAACGTAGATCTTCTCTTCAAAAGGTCCTCCTTGGATAGATTCCAAGGGAACGGGTCCAGGAACTGAAGGGAGAAAAAAAACCCCAACAAACTGTGTTAAAAACTCCACCAGCTCCAGCTGCATACACATGAGACAGCAAAAGGCCACCAGACAGAAAGCTGAGCATTAAAAAAAAATAAATAAAATTAAAAATTAAAATCCCTCAAGGCACTACCATTACCAAGCTACTATCAATGTGAAAGGCTTATTTTTCAACTTTTGGTTCAAATAACAATACCCTAATGTAACCACTAAGTGACAAATAAAATCAGAACCCATGAAAATATGATGCTAATTTCAGTATGATTTTATTCCAGTACAGCAGAGCAGCAGCAGGGAATTTAATTTGTCCTTCTCCACCCATACAACAGCAGAACTCTCCACCTGAACAGCCAGATTGCACCTCGGCAGGGAGATGCTGTGGGGCTGCACACCTTTATCAGTAGGAAAGATTGATTGGCTTAGTAAAGTAAAAATGCAAGATTTATATTTCATTACAGCTACAAGGCCAGCTCAAAAATCCACCTACTCCAGCAAAATGTTAATGCTGTGGGAGATAACCAACTAAATGCACTCCCAAGCCTGTCTGATAAAAACTCTGCTCATTTTTCTGAAAGATCTGCCATCCTTTTGTGTCTCCCCATGTGATATATGGGGCTGGAGGAGCCACTTTCAGCTGAGAGGAACTTAGGAGAGCGACTTCCACAGCCCAGGCAGAGGGATTTAGTCCTTGGTGTGAAATAGCTCAGTGGGATAACAAGGCTTTGAAGCTTTCCATCAGTTCCTCTAGAAAACTCTTCTGTTATATCCATAACCATTCTTTTATGTCCACAGTTAATTTTGCTTCTGAGATCTCTATCAAATGTGATGTCCAGAAGATCACTATTAAGAAAAGCTACACTCTGGAAAGGAATGAACTACACATTTTTTTTGGGATGCCTTCTTTTGTGTGAAGGCACAAGAAAAATCAATAAACACCAGGATTGCATTTGTCCATACGATAAAGGAAGCTGCTGGGTGGTTCAAAACTGGAAGAATTAAATCTACAACTGCTGCTCAGACTGGTGTATATCATGCCCAAACACTTCAGGGACCTTTGCCCTTTCAAGAACATGCCTGTGAAATGGCAATCATTTAAACTTGCAACTTTTACACTCAAAACAAACACACTGTCCAGAAAAGCTGCACCAGCCTTGTGGGACAGAGGGTTGTGCTGTTATTTGCCACTTGAAGATGAGTCTTCCCTCAAAACCCAACCAACCAACCCCACCACTGCAAGAGCCTGGACGAGAGATCTGGGACTGCAGGCAGCTCTTTAAAGGTGCTGTTTATTCCATAGACTGAAGTCACACAGTCCTGGCTGTGGGTAACAGAGCCAAGCCTAAAGCTGTCAGGATCAGCTTAGGTTCCAATGCATTATATAGTTTTCTTTACTGAGCGTTTTAATACATAAAACCCAATCAGCATCATATACAACAGCTTTACATTTGCCTCTAGCCTATCATAACTACTATCATTATAATATTATGTTAAGCTTAAAGTTGTTTTTCAGCTTTCTTGCAGTGGAAAATTCTTAGACCTTTTTTCTACTTGGTAAAAACATGTTTTTTATTTGCTTATAGTATCTTTTGCTTTTCCTGAGACTTCTTTCTGCTTGCTAAAAACATCTTCTTTGTTTGTGGTCAACATATCCTTGGCTCTAGCCATAAAACCTCTTTCCAACTTGACATAACCTTTGCTTCTTAGTTGTCCATTAACAACTGGCTCAGCAATCCTTAATTTAGACATCGTTTATTCTTCTATATCAAAATTTGCTCCTACCTCTATTCCGCTTTCAGGTTTTACATTCAGAGAGCCTTCTGCTAAGCATTTGTATCTGTAAAACTTTCCTGTAAACTTTCATCTTTCCCAACACACCACAACTTGTAGCCCTGGTTTCGTGCCTGAGATGTTTTGGGTTTCTGAAATTCTTTTCCCAGGGAATTTTCTGTAAACGAGAGAAGTGTTTTTGTGACTGTAACTTTGTTTACATTCTTTTCCTAGGAGGGACTTCTTGATGTCCCTCTGGTCTGACCAATGTGATTGAGGAGGTTTGTCTTCGTGTCACCAATCAAATTGGTCTGTGTAGAATGGTATAAAAGGGAGACACATCCCAAAAGTAAAAGAATCATTATCAGCCTTCTGAAGTCAGAGTCTGTAGTGTATAATAGCATCAACAACTCACCATCCTCCTCAGTCTGCACCACCAGCTCCTCGCTTTCCATTCTGCCCTCGGGGTTGGAGAGGGCCAGCCTCAGCCGGATGGTCATGAAGGGCCGGAGCCCCCTCAGGGTGTAGTGGGAGGAGGTCTGGATGAGCTCCTCAGCCTCGAATTTCTGCTGGTTGAAGACGTACTGGTAGTGCACGGTGAGGTTGTAGCTGTGGCAGCGCGTGACGGCGTAGCCAAAGGGCTCCCACTGCAGCGTCAGCTGCCGCGCGCGGATGTCCACCACCTCCACGTTCTGCGGGCCGTGCACAGGGTCTGTGGGGTGGGGGGGGAAATAAAACCACAATTTGACATTGGTTACGCTGCAAAAATACGTATTATTGAAATAAATACATACAGACAAATATGTATTATAAAATAAATAAATGCATATTATAAATACACATTATAAAATTGGCTTTTTGCAAATATTAAGATTGAGGGGTGTAGCCCTGGTTCATGCCTGAGATGTTTTGGGTTTCTGAAATTCTTTTCCCAGAGAATTTTCTGTAAACAAGAGAAGTGGTTTTGTAGCTGTATTATGTTTACATTCTTTCCCTAGGAGGGGCTTCTTCTTGACGTCCCTCTGGTCTGACCAATGTGATTGAAGAGGTTTGTCTTTGTTTCACCAATCAAATTGGTCTGTGTAGCATAGTATAAAAAGGGAGACACATCCCAAGAATAAAGGAGTCATTTTCAGCCTTCTGTGCAGTTTCACCTTGCAGAGGGGAAGGACAGATTTGTCTTTACAAACAAGCAGTTGTGAGTAGGAATGAATTTCCCACACCCCCAGCAGGTGTTTCCAAATAGGGAAAGAGTTTCAGTTTACCTTTAGACACTTTGGGAAGTTTAACTAGAAAATTCTGTGGTTTTCTCTCATGTAATTGACTCAGTGCCAGCACAAGGGCATGGACTGGGCTCTCAGAGTGTAAGCCTCTTGGTGATCATACTGGCAGCAAGCAAAATTGCCCCTCCTAAAACATTCAGTATTTAGGAAAGAGCACTAAAGAACTAAACACTAAAACACTTTTTGGAGTGTTTTAGCAGGGTGTCAGAGCTTTTCTCAGACACCTGTGCTTGGCTTATCATTTGTTTTCTGTAACATTTGTTATTTTTTCTTATTAAACCTTTTGCTTTACAAAACACCTCTGAAGAGCAGCCTCGCTGAAATTAATTTTAGCCATTTCTCTGCAAAGGCTGGACCCTCAGAGATTGATACATTAGCACATGCCTTATTAAACTCGGGCCACATGCTAACCTGTATGAGTTGTGGAATAATACATAATACAACATAATACCCAGGGTCTGGCCTTGGTGAGTCCAGCCCTAACTGATGCAAACATACAGGAAATGTCCCCTGGGGAAAGAATGAATTCAAGTCTCAGCTTTGAATTCAGCTCCATGGCCCCTACACCCTCCTGCCACTCCAAACCCACTCTGCTCACGCTGAGGGCCCCCTCGAGTGAAAGAATCAAGATAAAGAGATCAGCTGCTGGATTTCCAACATCCCCATGTCCCCTCATCTGTTAAACTCCTGCTTGTTCTGCACTGGGGTGTACAGGCAGATCCTGCCACTCCTGAGTAAGTTTTCTGAGTCATCTCAACCTTGTGCCAATAAAACTTTAATTTCAGATCATCTCCACGCCTTGGTCCCATCAAAGTTTCTTTGCTCTTTATTATTCTTTCTAGAGTATCTGGGCTGAGGTAGACTTTGAATATTCATGTGGAGGAATCATTTTCACCTGCTGTTCCTTAATTTATTTTTAACAGCCTAACTCAAATGCTCTGACTACACTCTGCCCTTTATATAAAATATAAATGCATGTGCCACTAGACATGTAGATATAAAGAATGAAAGATGACTGAGTAAAATCAGTGTTTGAGATAAGTCAGACCATAAAAATGCTACAGATGTCAGTTTGTTTATCTGACATTTCTTCAACTTGTATTTGCTCTTTTGCTCAATATATATCTGAACAAGGTAATCAGAAAATACATAATTTCACATAAAGTTTCTTAATTTATAGCACAATTCAGGGTTCTTCCCACTTCTCATAGTCTCTCACGACTTCAACCTGTGAAAAAAATGTTTTCATGGGAACAAAGAAGTTGGAAGGACTTCTGAATACCAGTCACACTTCTGTGAGAGATAATTAAAGTGGGAAAAAACCCTTCTAGTAATTCTTGAAAGTAAAGCACACGCACCAGCCCCCCTGACTTCAATCTACTCATGCATAAGCAGAAAATACATTTTAACAACCTGCATATTCTGTGTTACGGCTAAAAATCCCCTAAGGACTGGCAATGGGAAAGTATTCTGCATCTTTTTATAGATATACACATGTGCAGGCACTTTGGAAATGGGATGGATATTAAAAGACCAGGAGTCTAAAGGTAGCAAATGGTTGAGGTTTTCCTATAAATTGTGCCAATCCCTCAGCATCCAGAAAATGCTTCTTAAAACTGAGTCTTTAACTCTGTGTGTCAAACAAACAAAAAAAAAGATTAATTTAGAAATTAGGAAATTTTTATGCATGAATAGACACACATATACTTAGCATGAGGTGCTAAGCATTCATTTTCTGTAAATCCCTGAAAATTATGTTTCTGCAGGTGAATTGTACAGATAAATTAGGTCAACAAAAGAATGGTTCTCTGAAAATATTCAGCTTCCTCAACAGTAAAGGTAATCCCAAGCCTCAATCCAAGATGCACCCAAAGGAAAGAAAAGCAAAAGCAAATGCAGATATTTGCCCTGCTGAACTCTGCATTACCCCCAGCACTCAACTGCAGAGCCCAGCTCAGGACGTGGCTGAGATGAGGCAAAAACATTTCACAGAAATGCAGTGAGGCAGCTGAAAATGGCAATTCACCACCATGCTAATGTTACACTGCCTTTATTTTATTTTTTAATTGCAATTTTTGGCTTTAAATTAGTCACGTTACAGAGTGAATCAGCAATTAGAGAGGATGCTTAGTTAATGCATGTCAGATGTGCTGACTGGGCCTGTGAGTAAGGAACAACCTGATCATCACCTCACCAAGTCATCTGCCCAAAGCTGGGTTAGGGAAGATTCCCTGCAGTTTTTCCTTTCTCTTTCCCTTTCCCTTTCCCTTTCCCTTTCCCTTTCCCTTTCCTTCTTCCCTTCTTGCAACCAGCTTCTAATTCTGCTCCAAACTTTGCTGGAAATGCTGAGAGCTCCAGCACACACACACAGTTTGAAACAGCCTCTGGACTGAGTAACCAGCCTGTGAACCACAGGTGAGTTTGGTAACAAAGCAAGAAGGTAAAACCCATAGTGCAGACCCCACTACACCACATTTTCCCCAAGAGCCATCTGTTCTCAGGCTGACAGTCCTAAAACAGGTCTCAAATACCCATGTCCTGAGGTGTCTCTGGCTGCCACCTAGATCTTTAAGCAGAGGGAGAATAAGTAAGTAAAAACTATTTAAATTTTAGGTTCAGAGGGGAAGAAACCAAACTGGAATTAAATCAACAAACAGAAGCTGGCCCTGGAAAGCTTTATATTGTCTCCAGTTTTTGTCTCTTGGTTTCAATCTCCTTTTTTCCTGAATACTGAGACGATATAATTTTGAAAATGTTTTCCTGTTGCCACACTGATTTCCTCCCCAGCAGAAGCCATTGAAACCTCCTTTTCCAGGATGAGATTTTGTATTGTTGTTTTTAAAGGGCAGTGATCCTACTGTCCCCTCTGTATAATTCCTGCTGCCTGTTAGCTCTCTGAGTATTCAGTCTCAAAAGGTCTGTAGCACCTATTCCTGGGACCTGTCTAGCATCACCTTTTTCATAACGTTTTCTTCCAAAAGATAAGGAAAATTTATGATTCATGTACTATTCTCTGGTAGTGCTGATATTTGAAACTGGACAAGTGTCTCCATTTCTGTAGTCTTGGAATGATAACTTCCAAATAATGCAAGAAAATATCTGAAAAGTAGTAACTTTGCACTTGACTAGTGGAATAAAAGCTGCCAATACATATCTCAGCTTCAACTACACAAAGACATCCAGCAAAGCAAGATTGAGAGTAGCCCAATCTGAATACTTAAGAGATCAGATATTGGTGTAAACTGTGCACCTTGAAGTAAAATTTCCTATGTGTCCTAAGAGCTTGGGGGGGAAAAAAGGAAATTCTTAAGAAGCTTAAGCAATGAAACAGCTGCCACAGATCTACTAAAACGAGTCTTGAACCCACACAAGGAAAATTGCAGTCTCTGGGATTTCACTGTGCAAATGCTGTATTTTTATTTCAGCCTGGCTGAGCCATTAATTACATTTTGAATATTCACATCAAAGTCAAGGACTGAGCAGCGTTTTTTAATACCTCATCACCCACTGATGCTTTGCTACCTTTCATTACTCTGGTGGGCTGCAGCAAACACTCAGCAGCCAGGAATCTTTCTGGAATTCTTGGGATGTGCAAGTCTGGAGGGGTCTGGAGCTCAAGTCTTGTGAGGAGCTGGGAAAGGGGCTCAGCCTGGAGAAAAGGAGGCTCAGGGGGGACCTTGTGGCTCTGCACAATTCCCTGACAGGAGGGGACAGCCAGGGGGGTTTGGACTCTGCTCTCAGGGAACAGGGACAGGAGGAGAGGGAACGGCCTCAGGCTGGGTCAGGGAAGGCTCAGGTTGGATATGAGGACAAATTCTTCACAGAAAGGGTGGTCAGGTGTTGGAACAGGCTGCCCAGGGGGCTTTTGGAGTCACAATCCCTGGAGGGATTTAAAACACATGTAGAAGTGTAGAACACTTGGGGACATGGTTTAATAGCATGTCAGTGCTGGGTCAACACTTGGACTTGATCTTAAAGGGCTTTCCAACCTAAATGATTTAATGATTCTGAGTGGCCTGAATGAAACAAACTCTCTAGTGATCCCTCAGTGGAATCTGTGTTCTCAGTCCAGGTAAAAAGACATTATTGAGCAAACAATGTCCAGAGACTGTATTTTCTGCCATCAGAATTTCACAGAAAAGCTGACTTTTTAAGGCCAGTTCTGCTCATTCTTTATTGAGTGTCACAGAGGTCATTTTGTTCTCTGCTGTCCTCTCTCTCAAGGTGAGGCATAGAAAAGAAAAGGTTGGTTTAGATTATCAATAACAATTGTCACAGCTCTGTAACCCTCCATCAGGGGAAGAACAGAGGAAAGGAAGCTGTGGGGGATCTCCGGGGTTTGAACACAGAGCTCAAATCGAGGAGTGAAGTTAAACACAGACAATCAGCTGCTGCCCCCGGGTTAAGTACCTGCTGCAGGAGCCTAATTGCAAGAAATTGCTGCTGTCAGTAAAGACATGACAGCGATTGGAGATGTCCCTCCTCATCTGGGGTCCTGTGCCTGTGTCTCCTGACCCTATGGAGAACAGGAGGCAGAGTTTATTAGCAGTGCACTGATTAAATTCTGTTTCCCAGCAGCAGGTTACAGAGACTGAGAATGCACAAAGGGAAGAAAGAGGAGCGTGGCATGAGCAGCAGCTTTGTAGGAATCCTGAACTGGTACTTTCAGACACAGAAAGAGAGAGAGAGAAAACAGGTGTAACTATGAATTCTGCCTTCCCCTCTGCACACCCACACTGAGGCCATCAGTCAGTCACTCCAACTGGCAGAGGCCATCCAGAATCTGGGCACCCCAGTGAAGTCCCCAGCCCTTCCCCTGGGCAGACTGGGAGGAGATAAGGAGAAAATTTGGTGCAGTGGTAGCTGGTAACACCACCAAAACCTGTGTTCTTCCAACTACCAGTAGCCCAGGAGAAATTTAAATTCATTTTTATTTACAAAATATAAATCTGGCAGCACCACAAAGTGGTGGAGAAGTCCACAGAATATTTCACTGCCACAACAAATTGAAACAGTGGCCATTTTTCAAGCAACAGCACCAAAACTCATAATCAGAATCTCTGCAAGGCTTGGGTTGGCAGGGACCTCGAGGATAACCTTGTTCCAAGCACCCTGCCATGAGCAGGGACATCTTCCTCTGAAGGAGGGTGCTGCAAGCCTCACCCAAACTGGCCTGCAAACAGCAGTTAGAAGGTTTTGTGTTTTTCAAAGACAGTGTTCTTGGCCTACAGATGGAAAACCAAAAAGGAATGTGTCCAACAATAATTTTATTCAGGGTGTTAAATAAAAGCTGAAGCCTTCTCTCTCTCTCCCCTTTATTCCCTGTTCCTCATCTTCCTCCCTTCATTTCCACAGGATGAAACAGACCCAAGGAAACACACCTACTATGAAAAAATGCAGCAAGGCAAACTGAGCAAAAATAATCCAGAGGTTTACCTTAAATGCAAAATTCATAGGTCTGTGGTGGTTCAGGATAAACCCAGCCAGGGTAAACCACAGTGTGTGCTGCTCATCTCCTCAAAGAGATCCTGACAGAGGAATTGTCCCACAAACACCTTCCAGAGCCTCATCCCATGCACAGAAATCTCTGAGTGATGGACAGTTCTGTCCATCCCTGAAGTACAACGTGTCCTCCTGTGCCAGTTCCTCTGCTGAGCCTCACAGCTGCTGCCCACCACCTTTCAATGCCTCTGAGCCAAAATGGGGCATAAATACCTTTGCAGACATGACAGGTGAAAACACTGATTAAACAGAGTTTACCAGCCTTGCAGTGCTGTGAAAGTGTTTTGGCTTTGCCCTTCTCTGAGGAAAGAACATCTCCCTAAATATTTGGATCTAATTTTTGCTTTCTTTTAAACCACTTCAGATATCATCACTGGTCCAAAGGCGGTGCAGACAGAGCTGAAAGGAGGCAATTATTACAGAAATGGGTGTTCTGAAAGACTTGCAACAGAGAAAAGAGAAGAAAGGAGTGAGACTGACACAATAAAATCAGCAGAGAACAAACAACCTGTTTGTGATGCCTTCAATCACTCCCGCCCAAACCATGCACAAAGAAATAGGTGTCATTACAGCTGATAAACTAAAAAATCAGGCTATTTTAGGGCAATAAAGAAGGAGGAATGCTGCCACGTTACTATAAAAGAAATAGGAAATAAGTTAGATAATGGAGTATGTGGTTAGGTAAGCCAGGGACTGAGCTCTCTCTACAACTAACATAAGCATTCGAATTCAGTTAACTGCAATTCCTCTTCTTCTTTATTTTTATTGATCTGGACTTGTTTCAGTTGCAAACTTGACTTAGAATTCTTCACTGAAAGACACCCAAGATTTGAAAATATGTATAAAAAAGGAAAATACTTGATACATTATAAATCCCATAAAACATCCTCTAACCTCAGACTTCTACTTTGTTAAACAGAACCAAACAAAACAAGTTTAAAACAACCCCAACGCCCTTAAATGGATCCCAGATCTATCTGGACCCCTTCATTTGTTACCAAATGTGCCTGTCACACTCCCAGCCCAAATCCAGGTGCTGGCCAAGGGCACAGGGAAAGCAGAGCTGTGGAAAGCAGGACCTGAGTGCCAGCACAGCCTTCCCACCACCTGCCCCAGCACTGCTGCAGCCAGAGCTGAGCTGCCAAAGCTCCACTTGTAAACAACTTCAAGATAATTAAGCACTGCTTTTTAAAAAAGGTTTATTAGCATCTATTTAAAGGAAATTTTTTTCATTATATTATCAAATGGCAAAATGAGAGCTTGCTTTCTTTTATACCCCAAACCTGTTGTGCCCTAACACACTTAAAAAATAACAATTTAAAAGAACAATAAAGGGTAATTACTGATTTTATTAAAAACATCTATCATGGATACACATAGCAGTGGCATTCCGTGGCTGGGAACAAAATGTACATTACTGAGCATTTTGATGATTAAATACAATAGCATAACTAAATATGCTAATGGAAGTGAGATTAGAAAGCAGGTAAACCACTTGGTCTTTGCCAAACAAAAGTAAAAAATCCGATTTTACAAATTTATTTCATTATGCATCAATAAAATATTTATTTTAACTGTTTGTTTTACTAACACTTGCATGCATTTATTTTTATTATCTCCTTCTCTGTGTGCTTTGCTGTTATCCTCAAATGGACTAAGTGGAGGAGACAGCATAACACAGTAGCTAGATCCTGACAAAACATAAATTATCTCTATAAAAATAAATAAGGTAATCAAAAGAATGAGTAAAGAGAGGCTTCCTCTACACAGGCACAGGGCTGTTCAGTTATTCTGAGCAGCAGAAAAAAGAATTATTCTCGAAGACATGTTTTCTTTCATTTGTAACTCTGGGTTCTTTTAATGTCTGTGCAACCTCCAAGAGAAATTCTCAGTGTTCCTTCACAATTGTTTTCCTCAACAAGAAATGTTTTAAAAAATAAAAATATTTCTGGTTCTACTTGTTGGTCTGGCAGAAGGAGCTTCTAAAGTTGATGAAACAGTGGCTTTGAGAGCACTACTGGAAGAGCCAAATTGTCCTAAACCTCTTGAGGTCTCAACAGCACATCAAGGGAGGTGACCTGGCCCTGGGGCACCTCTGGGTGCTGTGCCCAGCCCTGGGGACACCTCTGGGTGCTGTGCCCAGCTCTGGGGACACCTCTGGGTGCTGTTCCCAGCTCTGGGACACCTCTGGGTGCGGTCCTCAGCCCTGGATCCTCAGCACAGCAGGGACAGGAGCTCCTG